>MJUU01049237.1:18838-29219 GCA_002080025.1 Modiolus philippinarum
ATATTTATCTAATATTTGGTATGTAAGTCTACCACCATGAGTTACAGATCAAGTTTTGAGTTTGGTTCCGGTCCATTGATTTTGGACGGAGTTATGGGCCTTGGACTTAGAAAATTTTGGTAAAATATAGGTTTTCCGGACCATTTCAGATATTAAGCTGATATTTGCATTGTTAATCAACTACTATGGGTTACAGATCAAGTTTGAGTATGGGTTGGGTCCATTGATTTTTGACGAAGTCATAGGCCTTGGGCTCGGAAAACTTTTCTTCTTTAACTTTTTTTGCTGGTATACTGAATTATTCCACCGGTAGGGGACTTCTGTATTGCCTTGCAATACGATCCACACTTGTTATATATATTTTGAACTTGTAACCCCTTGTTGTTGATTGTTGTACAGGGAATAAATTGCAGTCAACATGATTCATAATTTTGTATGTTTGAACTAAATCTACTCTTAGTCTTCTATATTGCAGTGATGTATTACCTAGGTGTTTTAGTCTGTCGCCATAACTTAGATGTTCAATTTCTCTTATTAATTTTGTTGCTCTGCTTTGTATTTTCTATTAATATAGCTTCTTTCTATCTAAATGTTCCATTCATAACTCCTTGTTTTTGATTGGCCTTTTTAACTTGGGTGTTAATATGTTGTTGGAAATTAAGTTTCCTGTCAATTAAGACTCCTAAATCTTTCTCTACTTTAGATCTTTCAATAATTTCGTCTGCCATGTTGTATTCGCCTGATGTTTCTACTCCTAAGTGAATATGTTTACATTTACTCCTATTGAACTTTTATAACCATTTATCTGACCATTTCAACAACGTGTCCATATCATTTTGTAGACTATTTCTGTTATCTTCACTGTTTACACTGGCATAGATCTTAGTATCATCAGCAAAAAGTTTCATTAGATTATCGATAGCATCTGGTACTCATTGATATAAATTAAAAACAAAATTGGGCCTAGTACGCTACCCTGTGGTATTCCGCTTGTCACCATAGTCTATGAAGAGTGGCTACCGTTTAGTACTACCCTTTGCTGTCTATCTAGTAGGAAGTCCTGGATCCACAGGAGCAGTTTACCTGTTATCACATATGCTTCTAGTTTCAAAGTAAGTCGTTTGTGTGCGACTGTGTCAAAAGCCTTTCGGAAATCTAGGTGTATTACATCTATAGAGTTTCTGTTATCCAATTCTTCGGTCCATTTCTCGAGAAGTTTTATCTTTTGTGTCACACAGGATCGCCCATTTCTGAAACCATGTTGATGTGAGGTAAATAGATTATTTGATTCCATGTAATTCATCAGTTCGTCTCTAACTATTCTTTCCATGGTTTTACAGATAATAGATGCTAAACTAATTTGCCGATAGTTAGATGCTTGGGTTTTAGGACCCTTTTTTAGCTCACCTCACGAAGTGAGGGGGCTTATGTGATACCCCTAGCGTCGGCGTCGGCGTCCACGTCCGGTTAGGAGGAATGGTTTAGGTCCATTCCTGCTTATTGACATGCCCCACATCAACCATATTGGTATGCCTGATACATTATGGGATGACCACTGCAATGCGTGCTTCGGATGCTGTCTCTGACCTACATTTTACGCATGAGCGACTTGGTTAGGTAGAATGGTTAAAGTCCATTCCAGCTTACTGACATGGTCTACATCAACCATACTGGTATGTATGATGAATTTTGGGATGACAACAACACTGCATGCTTCGGATGCTGTTTCTGACCTACATTTAACGCATGAGCGACTTGGTTAGGTAGAATGGTTAAAGTTCATCTCTGCTTACTGATATGCCCCACATTAACCATATTTGTATGTATGATACATTTTGGAATGACTTCTACAATGCATGCTTCGGGTGCTGTCTTTGACCTATATTTTATGCATGAGTGACTCAGGTAGAATGGTTAAAGTTAATTCCCGCTTACTGACATGCCCACATTAACCATATTGGAAAGCATGATGCATTTCGGGATGACAGTTGCAATGAATGCTTTGAATGCAGTCCGAGACATTGATTTTACATATGAATAAATCTGTTAGCAAAATAATTATAGTTAATTCCTGTTAACTGACATTTTTTATTTGTCACAATGCTGTGCAACGAGGTGAGCTTTTCAGGCTGTGCCTGCTTTCTATGTTTGTGTATTGGTACTATATTGGCATATTTCCAGATTTTTGGCAGTTTGTGTTCATCCATAGATTTTTTGAAGATTATAGTAATAGGATACGATATTTTAGGATGGATTGAATCACAACCTTGAGATTTGGTTTCCTTGACTTTCTGTGGGTGCTTGATAACTATGGAATCGTTTATTATTACTGTGTCTAATTTTGTGTTCGTACGTTCATCAAAATTTGGCAACTGCTCAGAATCTGGTTGATTGTAAAGACGCTGTTGAAAAACTGGTCTAGGAGTTCTGCCTTGTTTTAATGGAAGTGTGAATGTGAGTGTTGTCATCTTTAATGCACTTGATGTTTTTCCTAACTTTAGTTCTAGACTGGACATATTTCCAAAAGACCTTTGGGTCGTCTTTGTATTTTTGTGCTACCGATTTCTCGTGTGGTTTCCTTGACTTTCTGTAGGTGTTTGATAACTATGGAATCGTTTATTATTACTGTGTCTAATTTTGTGTTCGTACGTTCATCAAAATTTGGCAACTGCTCAGAATCTGGTTGATTGTAAAGACGCTGTTGAAAAATTGGTCTAGGAGTTCTGCCTTGTTTTAATGGAAGTGTGAATGTGAGAGTTGTCATCTTTAATGCACTGGATGTTTTTCCTAACTTTAGTTCTAGACTGGACATATTTCAAAAAGACCTTTGGGTCGTCTTTTGTTTTTTTTTGTGCTACCGATTTCTCGTAATTAACATGAGCTTCTCGTGTTTTGGCGTCAGATATGTTTTTGACCTGCTCATATTTATTCTTGTTTTGTTGGCTTCTGCAAAATTTAATTTTTTTCAACATTTTCATCTTATTCTGCACAGCAATTAGGGTATCTTTATCCATCCAGGGAGTATTGTAGTGTTTTGGCCTAGACTTGCTCACCGGTATATTTTCCTCACATGTATTTGATAATTTTTCTGCAAATCTAGTCCCCAGTACTTCAACACTGCCTGTAGCTAGTAGATCTTCACAGTCAATATTACCTGGAGTATTGTTGATTGTTTCATTATCACCTTTAAAATAGCTTGAATTATCACTTATGTTTACGAAATGTACAGAACTATATACAAATTTGGGAACTTCATGGTCGGTGTTGCCAATTGGAGCACAATGCTCGATGCTGTCAATCATTCCCTCCCCATTTGTAAAAAATAGATCATCATCATCTCCCCTGAATCTTGTTGGCTGTTTTATGTGTTGGCACAAAAATGAGTCCATAACAATTTCCAGAAATTTAGATGCTAATTGCTCATTCCCAACAGAACTGTACTGCTGTTCCCAGTCAATATTTTTATGCCCCCAGATCGATGATGGGGATGGAAGGCATATTGTTATACGCCCGTCGAAAGACGTATTATGGTATACCCTCCGTCCGTCCGTCTTTTTGGTTTCCGGAAATTTTTTCTATAACCGCTTGACATATTGATTTCATATTTGGTATATGAGTTACTCTAGATAAGATACAGATCAAGTTCGAATTTGGTTCCGGTCGGTTGATTTTGTACAGAGTTATGGCCCTTGGACTTATAGGTTTCCGGAGTTTTTTGCTGTAACTGCTTGAGATATTGATTTCACATTAGGTATATAAATTAATATGAAAAAGAAAGGAAATGGGGTAAATGTCAAGGAGACAACCACACATATCCAGGTTAAAACGACCCAAAACAAAACATCTAGGGGTCACCATATGGTCTTCAACACAAGTATATCTAGGTGAGATACAGATCAAGTTTGAATGTGGTTCCGGTCGGTTGATTTTGTACAGAGTTATGGACCTTGGACTTGGTGAAATTTTGAAAAGATATAGGTTTTCCGGAGTTTTATTCCGTATCGGCTCGACATATTGATTTCATATTTGGTATATGAATATATCTAGGTGAGATACAGATCAAGTTCGAATTTGGTTCCGGTCAGTTGATTTTGTACAGAGTTATGGCCCTTGGACTTCATGAAAGTTTGGAAAATATAGGTTTCCGGAGTTTTTTTCTGTAACTGCTTTACATATTGATTACATATTTGATATATGAGTGTATATAGGTGAGATACAGGTCAGTGAATTTGGTTCCGGTCGGTTGATTTTATGCAGAGTTATTTCCCTTAGACTTGGTGAAATTTTGAATATGATAGGTTTCCGGAGTTTAATTTTGTAACAGCTTGACATATTGATTTGATATTTGGTATATGAGTGTATATAGTTGAGATACAGATCTAGTTGTAGTTTAGTTCTGATTGGTTGATTGTGTACGGAGTTACAACCTTTTCTTTACAATGCCTTAATATGTTGATTTGATATATAGTATTTGATTTTATGTTTAAAAATTTGATATATATTTTGATTTCATGTTTAAAAATTACTGATTAAGTTTAATTTGGTTCCTGTTGAATGATTTTTGTGGATTTTTATGATCCTTGGACTTCATATTTGTTTGATAGTTATTTTTTTGCACCTTTCTATGCATGAACTCTACATATTAGTTTGATATTTGTTAATTGTTACATTTTGGTAAGGCACATATTCTGTTGGATTTTGTTATGGTCCAACAATGCCATAAAGTTCGAGTTGACAGTGGACGGGCGTATCATGCGCTCTTGGGGCAGCAGTTTATGTTTGTCCTGTCTGTGTGTCTGTTTATCTGTCTGTCTGTGTGTCTTTTTGTCCGAAACTTTAACCTTGGCTATAACTTTTGAATTATGCAAGACATACTTTTCATACTTGGCAAGTGTATAGGTCTAGTCAAGAGGAACATAAATATACAAAAAAAAATTAGGTGAGGTCAACGGTCAAGGTCAGAGAGGTAAAAAAGGGATGAAATTGGCTGTTTTCACATATTTGACTGTAGAATCCTTATTATTTATCCTATTTAGACGGGATTTGTTTAATGTTATTGCCAATAAAATTGCGCAACTGTAATATGCCGTCAGATTTGAGGTAGCATTTACCGTTTTTGAGAAACAAGAGGCCCAAAGTGGGTCAAATGGAAAAAAATGAATTTAAAATTTTTTGTTGGATCTTGATGCAGTATTTTTCTGTGGGTTTCTATAAGCATCTTTAAACAGATACATTTAACAATTAAAACCATTCCAATAAACAAGAAGCCCAAAGGGGCTTCATCTGTTTCATAATAAAGGGGTTGAATTGTTTTTTTTTTATGGTAATAAACAACTTTTGAACTATGTAAGATAGACTTTTAATACTTGGCAAGTGTATAGGTCTTGTCAAGAGGAACGTCAGTATGCAAAACAATTAGGTCCAAGGTCAAGGTCACAGAGGTCAAAAAGGGGTAAAATTGGGTATTTTCATATATTTTACTGTATAATCTAGGGGCATATGAAGTGTTTCACAAACACATCTTGTTGAAATTGAAGTCTCCTATGAGTTATACTGGATCAAATTTGATAGTGTACATATGGTTTTTAGACATAATAGATTATTATTATGTTATACATAGTGGGTCTGTTGCATTTGGGTTTCTATGTATACATGTGATTAGTAGGTTAGAACCCTCTGGGGACTGAATTCCAACTTGAATGTGTTCTACAAACTCAGTTTTGTGGTTTTCTAAGTAAAATATATATAATACAACCTCTTTCTGTATAAACTTTATTCATGGGACAGTGTATAGTGTATCCTGATATTCTCCAAATGGCGTATGTATAATCAACTTTGCAATTTTTTGGAAATACCTCAGTGACCGCTATTATGTTCATAATTATATACTTTTTGTCGGCAACCAGCATTGACAGTTCCCCCATTTTATTCAAAAGACTGTCTGCATTTGTATACATTACAAGTAATTGTGCACTATATACAGTGGTTTTAAAATCATTTAAAACTATTTATTACAATCATGGCCATTTCCTGTCTCTAACATGTCATTGGTGTGAAGTGGGGAGATAATACCTCCTATAACTGTTTCATCTGCAATGTCTGTTGTATCTACCATATTACAAAAGAAGCCCTGACTAGGTATAAAATGTTGATTTATAGGGCGTAATTGTCCTTGGGACTGCTCCTGAGAATACAACATTTCAGGTTGACTGACATTTTGGATATGTACATTTTCTATTGTAGCAACTGGTTTGGTTTTACTACTGGTACCTGTATTCAGATTGTATCTTCATTATAAGGGTTATCAGCGTTGTTAGTTTGTTTAGTATTCTTCCTTTCTTCTAGTTTCCTACCTTCCATTCTTTTCTTATTGGTTTCCCTTTGTGTAATTGTAAATTATTATATAGATTGCGGTGAAAGATTGAAATTTCTTAACTGTGAAATTATTTTCCATAAATTCACTCTAGGAAGTGACGTCACAATAGTTGTTAAGTAAACGTCTCAGCGGATTAACATCGAAAACGTAGTTCATGCAATGAATCTTAAAATAAACCATTAAAATTAAGAGAAGAAGATCTATAAAATAAAAACAATAACTAATCCTAGATTCTGATTATCGAAAATATCCAACTCATGATCGAAAAACGCTGTACAATTCACTCATGCGCTGCGGGCATTCGTGAATTACTGCGTTATTCGATCATGCGATAATCAGAATCTCGGATTAGTTATAGTATAAATCTTTTGCTACAATGCATTTGCTGAACTCATGAGTTTTAGACAGGTTTCTAATTTTGGAGGCATTGTCAAGAATATTTTTCCTGTGCTTTTTATTATTGAACACTATTTTTAGAGGCCTGTTTGTTCCCTCTTTGGAATTACCCAATCTAAAAGCGACCTTAATATCCACTTCAGTTACTCTTATTGTATTGCATACCTCATTAATCTTTGTGATATCATATAATTTTCTAAGTTAAAAAATGATAAATTTAATGCTCTATGTCTTTGGTTTTCTATTTCGTAAAGTTCTTTTCTTTCGTCATCCTGTAATGATGTTTTTATATCATTTTTAACCTCCTCTTCATTACTTGGTTTTAATGTGACAATCTCCTCCCTGACTTTTAAACATATTCCCGATTTCATATCATTAATCTGTTTTCGTCCCCCGCCGCAACGCGACGGAGGGACATAGTAATGGTCTGCGTCCGTGCGTCCGTGTGTCCGTGTGTCTCGTTTTTAAGGCAGGTTCTCTGCCTTCTAGCTGTCGGGTAAAGCCATCTTGAAAAAAGTCTGTTTCAACCAGACTCTTACATTAAGGAGACTACTTTGTATGAAAAGAATCGGAATGATCCAGACTATCGTTAAAAACGCGTACGGCTTACCAGTTATTCATACGAAGGCACAAAAAATAATCCATCCATGTGGCGATACAATGCCCATTTCATGATCAAGTACATCGTTTTATGTGTTTATTGTATTTATTTAATATCTTTTAAGAGATACTTTGCTCTTTTTTTATCTCAGAGCACTTAAACTGACATTCGAAATTCACGATTCGGTTCATTCATAAAAATTTCCTGTGGCGCGCAGTTTTTATGAATGGATACATAGTAACTTCTAGTTTCGCTGTTGTAACAAGAGTTGTTAACCCTCCCGGTCTCACCGTGAAGCTACCGGTTTCGGCAGCCGGTCTCACGTCTACCGATATGCCTCTGAAAGCTCCCGATATTAAAGTTTTCTCTCAAAAACATTTTTCCGCTACACCGGAAGTAAATATTGGCTGTTCCAATCACACCCTGCGAGGTAAACAAAGGCTGTTCCATTCACATCCCGCCTAACGAGATTACGCGAGAACACGAATCAGCTGTCTGTTAACGACAAAATGGCGTCGTCTCCGCGAAAAGGGTAGATACAATTCAAAATTCCAAAATAAATGGATAAAAGAGATGGACTTTTTGAGCAAGAGTGATAAATATATACACGCAGTGTTTCTGTTGTGTGGCATAACCTTTGCCTTAGTGCACGGAGGATGAAATGACGTTGTTCGCCATAGAGAAACAGAGGGACACAAACGTAGTGCTCGACTTCGGACTCAAAATGCTGAAATTCTGTTTACATTATTCACAGTAACTTCGGTGTTTTGTTATTTGTAGCTGAGCACAACCTACCATTCTCAGTAGCTTGCACTGATGAGACATAAGTTGTCGAAATGCCCATATTTAGATAGTAAATTTATAGTGACTTCGTTATTGAGTTATTAGCTAGGCTATGGAATAGCCTAGCTATATAGATAGTTCTTGGGGGAAAGTGAGGAGTACGCTTGCGTAGTGAGGAGAACGCATGCGGAGAAGACTATTGACCAATAGGAATTTCAGATTCTCGAAAATCAAAATGGTGCCCAGTTTCGTCCTGATAAAACGGGGCGGGGTTTATTTTTTTCTGTTTCCTTGTGGAAGTTAAAAGTATTATAAACATTTACTATAGGTGGTACAGGGAACATGTTTGCAGAGGATGATGGGACTGGTATTGCAATATCGCTTAGCCAGATTTATAAATATAGATATAATAAAAAGAACAGTAATGTATAAATTTAAAACCAGAAGTTAAAAATAAAGATGAGGTATTGTGCAATAATCAATAATATACAAATACTATAAAAGACTTTTCAATTGTGTTAAACAAAGCGTGATTGTAGTTTGTGGAGATACTTAGGCCCGGGTACTTAGGCAATGGAGAACGAAAGGTGGAAAGAGATAGAATTGCGTTTTTTGCGGAAGAATAAAGAGCTACCCTAGGAGAATGCAAAACAAAAAACAAAACGAAAAAAAAACCCAAAACAAAAGCACGAAACTACTTTGAGGTGCTGTTGGCAAAAAAGTAGAGGTTTGATCGAATCAGTGACTGTTTTATCACATGTGCAGACCAATAGAACAATAAAAGAAATTACAAAAAAAGTACCGAGAAAGGTTTACTTCAAGTATTGATTTGAGTATACAAATACATCATGAGCCACCACACCCTTGTCAATCAAACACGCAATTTTTCTATCCAAGGCTATTCCATAGCCTAGCGTATCGTTTTTATTTCATAAAAACCATTATCCGATTTATATCATCCACTTATGTTTATAAAGTCCCCTCGTGTTTTCTAGTTTAATCATATGCAAAAATAATGAAACTTAAGAACTAGATGACTTGACAGAGGAAGTGACAAAATTGGAAATATCAACATTAATTAAGCCACCGAGTGTTACACTTGTACTCGGGCTTGTACTTTGGAATACTTACATGTACGTATACCAACAAAGAGGAGCAAGACAATGAAATATAAATAAATAGAGTTTTAATAAATTGCCAACATCCCATATAAAAACTGAAAAGACAACCTAAACCGGGAAGGAAAATTTAGGATTTTAATTCTTGAAAGATTTCAGCAAAACAGTAATAATTACAGAACTTCTGGAATACCCAGGAACCTGCCTTAACAGCATTCCATGCTTTGATTTGTAGGCGCAACTCCTCAGAAACCACTGGTCAGAATGCATTCAAATTTTACAGGATTGTTAGTCACCATTAGTACTAGATCATATTGCATCGCCATTTTGATTGGTCAAATTTTGTGTGAGTTATGGGACTTTGATTATTTCCGCATTGTTATACAATGGCAAATCTTGTGGACGCAACTCCTCAGAAACCGCGGGTAAGAATTCATTCAAATTTTACAGGATTGTTAGTCACCATTAGTAATAGGTCATATCGCCATTTTGATTCGTCAAATATGAAGGGATTATTGGGCTTTAAAAATTTAACAATGTTATACAATGACAGATCTTGTGGACGCAACTCCTCAAAAACCACTACTCAGATAGTAATGGTCTGCGTCCGTGTGTCGGTGCATTTCATTTGCGCGAACCGGCCTTTCACACTGTTGTGAACCCGATCGGTGCAGAATTCGAGTTCACCGGTGTAGCGGAACCAAGATGAAGGACAAAGTCATTTGTAACGGGTAGGGTCATTTATTTTTACCTCGTAAACAAAAACGGTTAACTGAATTTCCTATCTGTTTGTTAATACTTACAGATATATCATCAAAGTTGATAATTGTTTTACTTTTGTGTCCATCATATATCATTTACTTAGAAGAAAACCTGTCAGAAAACGACCTTACATTCCAACACGTATTTGAAGCGTAAGATCGACTTTATTTTCCACATATTTCTTTACTGAAAATTTTGTCGGGACAATTGTATGAATATATGGTAATTTGGTATTGGTCTTTCATTGGAAACACCAAAAATATGGTCCAGAATAATCATTTTGATGAGTTTCGAGGCGGCTTGTTTTTGTTTGTATTCACGGTGTAGACTTGCGATAATTGATCA
>MJUU01049239.1:548-42264 GCA_002080025.1 Modiolus philippinarum
TTTTTTTCTATAGTCCCGTAGGTAGTAGTTGATATGGGAAAAAATCTGCGGTTTTCAAAAAACGTTTTTTGAAAACCGCAGATTTTTTCCCATATCAACTACTGGCATAAACACATTATCAGATTAAAAAAAAAAGTCATATGTCCTTGTAAAATGCTAACCAATCAAAACGCGGACCTCAATGAAGACACCGAATTAGATGAGCTGTCTCCAATGAAGAAGTTGATATTCTAAAAGTAATAGTGGAAGGCGTAAATGAAATGTATTGTGAAAGAGACACATTTCCTAAAATTTAATTACATATATGTGATCCTTCTTAGTGTGACTTCGTTGTCTGGTACCACCTTACTCACCATTACATTATACAATCTGACGTATTATTATGTATGAAATGTTTTAACTGACATATTTAGGCAGTTTTTTTTCCATAAATAGTGTTGGACATTTACAGGACTATGTTTTATGTAATAATAACTTTTTTCATGTTTGTGATGTTTTGTATGTTTTGGTATCAATCCTATGTATATTAGGTTTTAAACCAAATAAATTCTTTTCTGTTCTGTTCTGTCAAGTCAAGTAAACTTTATTCAAACCGAACAATAAGCATAAACTCTGTAAACTGACTTAACAAAAACAGCAGACATATACAGCCACAGGGACTTGCTCCCGGTCTAGAAAAAGATGTTTACTATCAAACATGAATCAGGCTCGGAGACTCCGAGATTCATGTTTGATAGTAAACATTTTTATCTTGGCCGGGTCAAGGATGTATATTTAGATATATTTAAATATACGTCCTTGGCCGGGTGCAAGTCCCTGTGCATCAGCTTTATGAGTTCTCTCGTGGATTTTTCTATATAGTCAGCAAGGACATTTCCCTGTAGTCAATATTGATTTCCAGGTGTATTTTACATGAAAATCAGGTCCCATCTTCATTATATGAATTCCGTATTTATTAACCATATTAATGATGACATATGCAAAATAAAGTTTATCAAATTGAATCAATATTTTGTGACAAGAAAAATGCATGAAAGAAACAATATAAAAAATAACAGAGTGAGAGTCCCCGGTTTATAGGAGCTTTCGCGAATCCAATAAGTGATGTCACAAAATGATCTAATTTACATATGCAAATTAACATTTTTGGTTTGCAAAGCTGAAAAATTACCACAATATAGCATTGGAATAGAATTTTTGATCTTTAATAACCTTTTTATTATATGCACGATTTTGGATCTGTAAAAAGCATATTAAACATAAGAATGTTCATATTTTTTTCTATCGATTTACTTTTTTTACAAAATCGGCAAATATTTTTTTCATGTGCATTTCAAAATTGTGAAATTTTCGAAAATTCATATGGTTTACAGATACACTAATTTTATACATATTGAAAATAAAAAAAAACTGTTAATTTTTACATCCTGTAAAAGTGTAAACATTATCTCAAATAACAAATTCTTACTAGTTAATTGAAAATGACAATCAGTGACAACGATTTCTTACCAACCAGAGACATATAAAACACATGTCTCTGTACCAACCAAGGTAAATTTTTCAATACTGTGACGTCACGGCGAAAGCTCCTATTTGTATCAGAGAAACGGAAATTATTCACATCGATACCGGATAGTCATATTATTTACACATTGCTCGTCACTTCCTGTTTGATCTTTTTGTTGGTGAAATTATTTCTCTCTTGAAAATGAACACTAAAAAGAGAGAAGGAGGAGGGGAACCTATGCATGACCTCGAGCAACAGTTTATTTTAAGACTTCCACCGGTAATAAAGATCTTACATCAAACATGATGATAATGAAGTTGAACAGTTAATTTCCTCCGGCTTTTATTCAAGCTCTTGTTGTCCATATAATTATTTTTATTCAAGCTCTCGTTGTCCTTATAATTATTTTTATTCAAGCCCACGAGGGCTTGAATCTATCTAAAACGATGTTAAGTTTGTCGTCGGTAAGTGTAGAACACTTATTCCAATTCTCTTATCCGGGCACTTTATCTGTGGAGGTGGTGAAATAGCGCACATTTCATTATCTACCTAAGTAACTTCAACTTAGATTTATTCATTCATTTTTCAAGATATTTAAATGAAACTCGAAATATACATTGGGAACATCATATCCGAATTTCAAGGTCATAGTTATTTTAACACAGAATATATTGCAATTTAAAATATCAATTTTTTACATAGATTATATCTATAAACATCGATCCCGTCACCGCCTATATTGGGGTGTAAGATTGAAATCGACTGATCTGATTGGTCAATTCAGCTTTGTGATGTCACGCCGGATAAGAGAATATCTGAATTTCAAGATCATAGGTATTATATTACACCAAATATATTGCAATTTAAAATATCGCATTTTAACATAGATTATATCTGTAAACATCGATTGCGTCACCGCCTATGTTGGGGTGAACGATTTAAATTGACTGATCCGATTGGTCAATTCAGCTTTGTGATGTCACGCCGGATAAGAGAATTAAATTTGAATCTTTAATAAATAGTCTCGAGACCTTTTTGAAAAGAACATTCCAGTATATGGGATAAAGTGAAGAATATGAACACAATACTAGTATTACTAGTATTGTACAATACTAGTATTTTTGTGTTCATATTCTTCACTTTATCCTTCACACAGATCAGTCAGAGATCCAACTGGATAAAGTGAAATCATTTCACTTACTAAAGTCAATTTTATTTACCTGAAGCAGTAAAAATTCTGTTTACCTCTACAAGTAAAAACTTTATACTTATACAAGTAAGCTTTGAAATATGCAGTATATTTATTCCAAAACAGGCTTTCCCTATTACCAGTCAGGGGACAGACTTGAGTAAGTCTTATTATTTTAGACCTCTTCAAGTCTGGAATTATAGGTTTTGTTGAGCAATTGTGACCTGAACAAGTCTGAAATTGTTCAGACTTGTACAAGTCTAAGAGAAATTACCATTTTTATGTTTTTTTTGTGTTTAATGGGTATTTGCAATTATCCTTCATATTGTTTATCATTGTAAAAGAAACATGATTAGTGCCTTGTAATTTAAAACAAAAAGCTATACAAATCTGCAAAAGCAGTTGGTTGATATTGATAATTTTGTAATCTTTGATAACAATCTTAAATTGATTGTACACCTGCTGTCCTAATTTTGCCCCAGTAACCAATAATTTTCTGATAAAAATGGAAAATTAAACTTCCATGCAGTTCCAATTAGGTCTGGACGCCCCACCTCTAAATACTGACACTTGGCTCATTAAAAAGGTCAATTTAGCAAATTTTAGACTTATGCAAGTCTAATTATCCATAAAATTTGGAACACCTGTGCAACAGGAAATAAACATTGATCTCGCTTGAGGGGGTGAATATTGTTCACCTCTAGTTGAAGACCCTCAGGCGACATCAAGATGAAGACAGGAATAAAAGCCCTGTCCTTGATAAACTGGAGTTTTCTATGTATCGTGTGCGTTTTTGTCACATGTACATTCACTCCATATCCTTTCATTTTTCCTATTAGACTTCATCAGGTCTAAAAATTTTTAGACTTCAACAGGTCTATGCATATAAAACTAAGAAAATTAAAAGACTCAAACAAGTCTAAAACTCTGCAGACTTGTACCAGCAGGGATGTAAATTACCAGGGGCCCAGTAGCCCAAGGCACCTAAAAATTGACCTGGGCTACTAAAAATTTTTAACCAGTAGCCCAGGTGGCTACTGAATTATCCTGCAATTTTGGTTGACAATATAGTCCTGGGCTAGAAAAATTATTGGCTGGGCTACTGAATTTTGTTTGCTAGGGGTCCAGCTGGCCACTTAGCCAATATTTCAAATGTTCATCCCTGTACCAGTCTGTCTCCTGACTGATTACAGACACACTGTTCACCCTATCAGACCACATGAAACCAAATTACAAGCATCATCATGTGATAAATCTTGATGTGATATGATGCAAGTTGTAGACCACTTAATTCAATATTAACAGTTGTTAAAAGTCCTAAAGGACTAATCTTTGGCTAGCTTGCGCCTCAAGAAAAACATTCTCCACCTAATCAATTTTTACTTAAAAGATTAGATCAAAAATGAAACTTTCATAGAAAATTATTAATTATCCTATGAAAATTTATATAATGAGACACTGAAGGGAGAAAACCTCTGCATTTTATCTAAATNGTTACATGTAGGTGAAACACTACATTATCATGATTATTGATTGTCTTGTGTAAGGCGGACATGGTTATTTAGCAGGTGGTTAATCAGCCAATAGAATCCAAGTTTACATCCGCATAACCGCACAAATTTCATTATCTACCTAAGTAACTTCAACTTTGATTTATTCATTCATTTTTCAAGATATTTAAATGAAACTCGGAATATGCATTGGGAACATCAATATAAACAACATTCTCCTATCTGGCATGTCCGGGCACCTAATTACAGTACAGCAGAGACTTACCATGATAAATCACTGTGATAGACATATCACTCTGCTTAGTGAAATGTGTATATTTTATTTCCAGTTTGATCTGTCAACATACTTTCTTTTGCATTTAAAGTGATGCACTCTACTCTTTTATACGCAAAAGAAATTATGTGGATTGATCAATCAGAAAAAAAAAAAGTATTCATTTAAAAACTTAGAGTGATATGTCTATCACAGTGATTTATCATGGCAAGTCTCTGGCTGCACTGTACCTGTGGAGGCGGTGAAAAAGTCAACATTTCATTATATATCTAAGTAAATTCAACTTTGATTTATTCAGTCATTTTTCAAGATATTTAACTGAAACTCGGAACATCAATATATATATAAACATCATATCCAAATTTCAAGGTCATAGTTATTTTAACACCAAATATATTGCAATTTAAAATATTAATTTTTTACATGGATTATATCTATAAACATCGATCGCGTCACCGCCTAAATTGGGGTGTAAGATTGAAATCGACTGATCTGATTGGTCAATTCAGCTTTGTGATGTCACGCCGGATAAGAGAATATCTGAATTTCAAGTTCATAGGTATTATAACACCAAATATATTGCAATTTAAAATATCGCATTTTTACATAGATTATATCTGTAAACATCGATTGGGTCACCGCCTGTGGGGTGAAAGATTTAAATCGACTGATCGGATTGGTCAATTCAGCTTTGTGATGTCACGCCGGATAAGAGAATTAAATTTGAATCTTTAATAAATAGTCTCGAGACCTTTTTGAAAAGAACATTCCAATATATGGGATAAAGTGAAGAATACGAACACAATACTAGTATTACCAGTATTGTACAATACTAGTATTTTTGTGTTCATATTCTTCACTTTATCCTTCACACAGCTATTGGATGTCTCACTTGGGAACATATCGGAAATTGTATAAAATTTGGCAGTCTCAAACATGTAGTGTAAGAAAACCTGATTGCTTCAATGATGCATTTCCATCAATGGATGAATGTTTATTTTTAATCTTTGTTAACATCTTATTATTCATTGTTTTACATGTATCTTCTCCGTCACTGTAAACATAATTTACATAACCATTTCATGCACACAAATCACACATGCAAGTCGACACTGATTTGCAGGAAACCGTCTACTGTATTATACTTGCCCCTAAGCCCAGATAAAATTAAATGTAGACAGTGCTTGTACAGCACAGAATCAAAAAATTGAAATGCTATAAAAACCCTTTTAAAACTAAAAGGATACTTTCACAAAACTTTATCAAATGTTGAAGACTAGAAAGAACTTGGGAGAATGCCCCTGAGACAATAACCCAACAGTTAGACAAAATAACTACAGTACAGGGTGTCCAGATTTCAACATAAAGAAAATTTAAGGAACTGTTGCACGAGGACAATAGCATGGCAGAAGGCAACAGTTTGCTTTGTGTGTCTTAAAATAGCTGTTGTCCGAGAAACCCAGTCTGTAACTATTTGTTATACCTCCATGTTAAGAGGACGTTTTGGCCATTGCATAACTTCGGACTTGGACATTTTGGCCATTGCATAACTTCGGACTTGGACATTTTGGCCATTGCATTACTTCGGACTTGGACATTTTGGCCATTGCATAACTTCAGACTTGGACATTTTGGCCATTGCATAACTTCGGACTTGGACATTTCGGCCCTATTTCTGTTCTGTCATACTAGTATGAAAACAGTGTATGTCTTTTTCATTTTATTATGCAGTGTGCAGATATTTTTATTAATTGGACAATAAATGTTGGTGAACAATTAATGGATTTTTTTTTATAGAAGTAATAATCATTTGTTCAATTTGAAAACAAAATAATAAATTTGTGATACGTTTTTTTATAGGTTGTTTGATTGGTTCTGGGATATATTCGTTCCAGATTGGTTCCCAAATAAATTCTTTGAACTTGTATCATGTTATATTGAGCATTCTTTTTAAAAAATAAATGACGGTTGTCAATTGTCCACACCTCTTAACCTAATCCCAAGCCTGAGCCTAAACTAAGGCAAACAGCAGTTTCTGCAACCGTCTAAGATTGATACTGGGTAATACTGAGAGTTAACAAACCTCCGATATCCATCACTAGTCTCTTATCTTTTAGCTTAATCTATATTATTAATGTAAATAAGGTTTCACACAGTATTTATGTCATGCCTGAAATGTCCAGGTCCATAACTGCACATGGCCAAAGTACTAGTATTTTAAGGCCGAAACAGCTTGAAATCGTAAACAGCAGATATCATGCGTTAGTGATCCACTTAGCTTGTTTTAGAAGGTTGTTCTGCCCGGCCCTCTCTTGCGTTCCCCTTCTGCCCATTGGGTTTTAACATTATGTTTCTATTCAAAATTAACACATTTTCATCAATTTTCCCTTCTGCCTTGATTTAAAGGCAAGATTTTCCCTGCCCTTTGAAAATTTCTGTGGGAAATGCTATGCGTACCCATGTGACGTTTGTCGACCGATGGAAAGCAGGATGGGGGGGGGGTCAACAGAATATCACTTGTAACATTATAAAAAATATAGCCAGAAGATGATGTCAATATATGGATTTATGTTTCACCTGACTAAAACATATTGACGGAGGACGCAGTCTGAGGTCAATATACTCTAAACAGGTCTATGAAATCCATGTATTAACCATACTTGCCAGACTATATTTGTTTTATTTTTTTTATGACATCATTCTTGCTTTACTAAGTTTACTTTTCCATTTTCTTTTCGGGCTTGAACTCCACTGCTAATTTCATCAGAACAAGCTTTTTTGTATCACTTTACAAGGATTACAAATCATTGCCCTTTATTAAAAACAAGGGGAACATTAAACAAATGTGCAATAGGCATGTCACTGTAAGTATTGCCTTCTCAAGTTCCCTAGCCTTTACTTGTATTTATCGTGTATACTGGTACTGATAGCTCACTTTATCTTGGTACATATGTATGTAGCAGTGTTGATGTCACAGTAAAAAGAAAAAATGGTTGAAATGAAAGTGAATACCACCATATAATGGAGCCAACTATAAAATGAAAAGCAGTATAGTATTATTTTTATTTTTATACATCTAGCCCTTGTGGCCTTAGTGCGGGTCGATTTAGATTGAAGAGCTGAGACTCGATATGTTGAAAACAGATAATATAATAATATAATGTTGTTTTGAAATTACAAATGATTGTAATTGTATGTTAATCTGAAAATAAAATCAGAATTTGTGTTATGTTTAGGCCATATGTTTGATTGATTCCAAACGTGTTTAAATGCATATTTACTCTGTATCTAGTGACATTTTTGTTTTGCATCCGACAAAGGAAGCTGTGTCATCCAAATATAATGCAAATTTATATTTTGTTTGATACCTCAAATTTAATATACATATTAGTATTCTGAAGTAAACTTTACTTTTATCCCCCCGCTTAGCGAAAGCGGGGGGATTATGTAATGCAGTCCGTCCGTATGTACGTACGTACGTACTTACGTGCATTTGTAATGCTCCCCGATAGCTCTGGAACTATAAGAGATAAAAATTTGGAACTCGGCACCATACTAGAGTATGATCAGAAGTAGCGCACTGTGGATTCGGAATTTAGGTAAAACGCCCTAGGGGCAAATTATGGGCGAAAACGAATTTTCGCGATATCCAGTCATTGAAGAAATTTCCAAGGCCATTTGGGCTAGAAAGTTGAAACTTTGATATGGACTCACATATTATGTAGCAACTTCACAGAAGGTGTCGGAACTTTGGTATGACCCCTCAGGGCATGGCCTCTAGGGGGTCCAAAAAACGAAAAAATCGATTCTGCTGGAACTCCTCTTACACCTTAAATCGCAGAAACCTTGTAATAAGGGTATAAGTAGCACTATAAAAGTTGTCTGTGCCGAAGGTTTCGGAATTTTGAAATTTGCCCTCAGGGCAGAAAAATGAGCGAAAATGTATTTCGAGATATCCAGTAATAAGCGAAATCTTCTGAAGTATTCATGTTTGGAAGCTGAAACTTTGTATGCAAGTTCGATTATATGCATCTCATTTACTGATGATAGCAGACTTTTGGTATGACCCCTGGGGGCATGCCCTTAAGGGGCCAAAAAATGTTAAACAATTAGTACTCATCAGAACGACTGGAACTCTATGTATAATTTTGATTTTGTGGTTTATATTTTCATGAGGAATTATTGGAATTGCTCTTTGAATACGTTCTAAGCTTTTGGAATTTAGACCCCGGTGCCAAATTTGGTAAATTTCCTGAAAATGTCAAAGACTAATAATTTTTGGAATTTCATGAAGTTTTATAATTAAGCAATATTTTAATGTCATCAGCTAGTATGAACACTAGGATTCCAATCCTGAAACTCTCAAAGACCAATTATTTTTTGGAATTTTACCTAGCAACCATATCTTTTTTGATGCCTTATAGTTTTAATTATCATTTTCAACGGTCAGATTGCAAAAAACCTTGATTCTAATTTTGGTAAAGTTCCTGAAACTCTCAAAGACCCATTATTTTTTGGAATTCTACCTAGCAACCATATCTTTTTTCAATTATTAAGAGTTAAAATGGTGAATTTCAACTGTCAGGCTGAAAGAATCTTTGATTCTAATTTTGGTAAATTTCCTGAAACTCTCAAAGACCCATTATTTTTGGGAATTTTACCTAGCAACCATATCTTTTTTGATGCCTTTTAGATTTAATAATCATTTCCAATGGTCAGTCAGGGGACAGACTCGAGTAAGCCTTATTATTTTAGACCTCTTCAAGTCTGGAATTATAGGTTTTGTTGAGCAATTGTGACCTGAACAAGTCTGAAATTGTTCAGACTTGTACAAGTCTAAGAGAAATTACCATTTTTATGTTTTTTTGTGTTTAATGGGTATTTGCAATTATCCTTCATATTGTTTATCATTGTAAAAGAAACATGATTAGTGCCTTGTAATTTAAAACAAAAAGCTATACAAATCTGCAAAAGCAGTTGGTTTATATTGGTAATTTTGTTATCTTTGATAACAATCTTAAATTGATTGTACACCTGCTGTCCTAATTTTGCCCCAGTAACCAATAATTTTCTGATAAAAATAGAAAATTAAACTTCCATGCAGTTCCAATTAGGTCTGGACGCCCCACCTCTAAATACTGACGCTTGGCTCATTAAAAAGGTCAATTTAGCAAATTACAGACTTATGCAAGTCTAATTATCCATAAAATTTGGAACACCTGTGCAACAGGAAATAAACATTAGACTTCATCAGGTCTAAAAATTTTAGACTTCAACAGGTCTATGCATACAAAACTAAGAAAATTAAAAGACTCAAACAAGTCTAAAACTCTGCAGACTTGTACCAGTCTGTCTCCTGACTGATGGTCAGATTGCAAAAAACTTTTTTTCTAATTTTGGTAAAGTTCCTGAAACTCTCAAAGACCCATTATTTTTTGGAATTCTACCTAGCAACCATATCTTTTTCAATTATTTAGAGTTATAAGGATGAATTTCAACTGTCAGGTTGCAAGAATCAATGATTCTAATTTTGGTAAATTTCCTGAAACTCTCAAAGACCAATTACTTTTTGGAATTTTACCTAGCAACCGTATCTTTTTGGATGCCTTATAGTTTCAATGATGATTTTCAATAGTCAGATTGCAAAAATCTTTGATTCTAATTATGGTAAATTTCCTGAAACCCTCAAATACCTACTTTTTTTTGGGGAATTCTACCTAGCAACCATATCTTTTTCAATTCCTTACAGTACTGAAGATCTTTTTCAATAATCAGAGTGCATAAGACTGATTCTTATTTTGGTAAATTTTCTGAAACTCTCAAAGACGGATTTCTTTTTGGAATTTTACCTAGCAACCATATCTTTTTTGATGCCTTATAGTTTGAGTGATAATTTTCGATTGTCAGATTGCAAAAATTTTTGATTCTAAGTTTGGTAAAGTTCCTGAAACTCTCAAAGACTCATTATTTTTTGGAATTCTACCTAGCAACCATATCTCTTTCAATTCCTTACAGTAAAAATGATGATTTAAAACAGCCAGGTTGCAAAAATCTTTTATTCTAATTTTGGTTAAGTTCCTGAAACTCTCAAAGACCCATTGTTTTTTGGAATTCTACCTAGCAACCATATCTTTTTGGTGTTTTACAGTTTCCACATGGTTACGATGATTAATTTAGTTTCAAAAAAACTTGTCTTTTTTTACAAGGGGAGGGGGTCCAAAAAGGGGTAGCGGGGGGATCGCAATCTTTGATTGGCTGTTTTTCATTTTCAAATACAACCATGTGTACGCACGCCTCTTTCTGACATGTCTGATATACAAGTAGGTGAAATAAATAGCATGTTTTATTTGTTGGACTGTCTGCTCTGCTAACATATTAGTACGTATAGTGTAAATATAGATTACATGCACTGCTGCAGTTTAACCGAGTGCAGTACATTTTTATACGACTGCAAAAAATTTTGTGGTTGTATAATGGTATGGCGCTGTCGTCGTCGTCGGCGTCGTTGTCTGTAGACACTTTAAGTTTTGGTCAATAACTCAAGTTCAAGTTGATCAATCCTTATGAAATTTTAACACAATGTTTCTTGGCACAAAAGGAAGATATGGATTGGTTTTGGTTATTATGGCCCCTCCCGTTTTTAAAATAGGGACCAAAAAGGGCAAAATTGGGTGTTTTCACAAATTTAGCTGTAGAATTTTTATTAATTATCAGATTTTGATGGGGTTTCTTTCAGTGTGCTCCTGAGGTAATTTCCGATCAGTGCTATGTCAACGGATTTCACGTCCCATGTACCGTTCATGAGATAAATGGGGTCCAAAAGGGACGAATTTTAAAAATTTTATTTTTTTATTTTAAGTCCGATTTTGATGCCGTTTTGCAATGGATTCCTTATGAAAAATGAATAGGCATTGCAGCATCAGATTTTAGATTATTTGTTTCCTTTCGGAGTTATGAGGGGCCATGGTCGATTTAATTACTGTATCATGCTCTTTACTGTGTCCTCATTCATTTTGAATTACACTTGTTCAAATTTCAGTATTCGACAGGCTGCGGTCGTAACATGCTGCGCCCGGCGTAGCCCTTTATTCCTTTAAGGTACATGTCAGAATCCCAATAGAAATCTCAGACTGAATTTTCTTATATTAAGATATTTTGTAGTTCTTAACTCATACATGTATGCTACAAACATAAGATAAAAATGATATGTCACCTATCATCCTTTTATGTAATCAGACTTTGAAAAAATTCGATGTTTTTCAGCAACATTTACAAAGAATATAGGGAAGTCTGAGAACATGCTTTCTGTTTAACCTTCAGATGAAATGAATATCAGATAGATTTTAATTTTTTTTTTTTTTTTTTGAGAGACCCACATATCTGCTGACCTTAAAAATCTATATGTAACTTTTTGAATCAGGAAGATATTTTATGCACTTACAAAAACAGAAAATATTAATGGAAAAAGGGAGCTAATCCAGGGCAAAGTGAATAAAATATGACCTTTGATATTTGTTAGGACATACTAGTAACAAAGGAAAGACCAAGAAAAGAACTGAAAATCAATGTTAATTCCGCATCAGACTCATGTTTTGCAATATCTGTCAATGGAATGTGCCATGTATTATGAAAAAGGGCAACATTTAAAAGATCAAAAAGGGCAAAAATATATGTTTCATACACAACCAAATATGCTAATTAGAAATTGCAAAAATGATCTGAACATCCAATGTTTTGTAGGGTCCAGCCATGGCCCTTAGGAGGGAAATACAGTCCGGTTCTATGGCCCTGAAGGACAGACTTAGTATTGAACTTAACCAGGATCAGAGACATGGTAACGTCAGATATGGAACGGAAATCTTTCATGCAAAGGTAAATTTTTATTAAATAAAATTGTAATTTTTTTAAGCAAAATGTGCAGTGATAATGTTGTAGATTTTTGTTATTTCCAAGTTAAAATTTTTAAAAATGAGATTTTGTCATCATTTCTTATTGGAAAACATCTGGGGAACCATCTCCTGCTAGAGAACTTATTCAATTTTTGATGTACATATAATGTATTTAAAATTATCAGCTGGTTATAAAGAAGTTTCTTCAAAAGTTTTCACTGCAGTGATAAAAATTACGAATCTGAAATTTCAGCATAAGCTTCGTTTGATCATGCCATATTGTAGAATGTGTTTACTGACTTAAAACTCAGCATGCCCATTCACGTACATGCAGTATGTACGTAATTCACATACATTACAAAACATTTATGCACAATTTCACAAATCAAAACACGCATGCATGTACATTTGAAAAATTGATCATTGAATATTGTAGTTTTCAGGTAAAAATGTATTGTTCTTATCAAAAGTGAAAGGAATATTACAATTGTATATGTCATGCAACTAGATTGGTTTCTTGTGAAGCTCTTTTAAATAAATGAGATAAAGATACTTATTGTATGTACCCTCAAAAAACACCTTGTACTCCCAGATTAAATTCAAAGGGTGCATGTACCCCTACTGCAAAAAAGTAGTGGCTATGGTGAAATCTTTTGACATAATTAGTAGTATAAAGTAATTTTTTTTCCAAACTCTCTACAAAGGTAAATGAAACAAATCTAAAACTTTGTCAAAATGCTGAATTACATTTATTATGTATACTTTTTTGAAACATTTCAAGGTTATTAGATGCTGAAAGTTGAGAAAAGGGGTATTGCTATTGAGTATTGGCTTACAGAAGTCTTGTTATAATAGACGAATTTCATATTTACGGGATGACTGCTAATTTAGCATGTTTTTCAAAGGGACGTCACTCGCTAACACCCGACATTCTGGTTTTCGGTCTCATTAGGGAAAGGACGGTCAGTAAATATTTTCTTTGGCAACGGTTACGATTTTCACTGTGGTAAGTACCCGAATAGCTTGAAATAATTAATTCAATGACAATCGAGATATTACCCCTAGTCCAGTGATAGATACCTATGTATTCGAAACCTACTGCTGTCCCTTATTACAATGGAACCGTAAACCTGACTGTCGGGTCAGTAGGTTACTTCCCTTTGTGGAAAACGTTATAAAAACAGAGCCAAAGTCGGGATAAGAAATAAACATGAAAGTGGTCTATTGGGGTCATTGTATGATAAATGCAATATACATGTAGAATGATGTACTTGTTATTTATTTTTAAAATGTTTTTACAGCTGATGGATCTACCATGTATTGTTGAGTCCTATAAAACAATAGACAACAAGACTGCATATAAAACAGCTGATATATGTCAGGTGAAAATAGTAAAATTTAATCACTGTAAAAGAGTAATTTTCTTGGCCGCAGGGATGCAAATTAACAGGGGCCCAGTAGCCCAAGGCCCTTAAAATTTGACCTGGGCTACTAAGATTTTAGAGCCAGTAGCCCAGGTTGCTACTAAAAATTCCTGTAATTTTGGTTGACAATATAGTACTTGGCTAGTAAAATTTTGGCTGGGCTACTGAATTCTGTTTGCCAGGGGCCCAGCTGGCAACTTTGTGAATATTTCGAATGTTCATCCCTGATTGGGGTGTTATGTTCGCGATTTTGTTGTACAAACATTTCACGAGGGGACTATTTTCATGGTTTATGGCTTTCATATTCATCAATGTCATTGCTTTTACATAGGACAAGTGAAAACTAAAGTATTCCTGTGGGGTTAATTTTCGCAGATTTTTCTTGATTGAGTATAAAGTGAAAATTACCCGTATGCCCCAAAAATGTCCATGTTTACAGTATGATAAAAAGTTTCTTTAACTTGTTGTATAAGATTATTTGCTGTTCTTCATTATAACATACAGAAAATTCATTTAAGGAAAATTATTTGATGCATTTTACAAGCTAAGTGGAAATATATTTACACAGTTATTTTGTGGCAAGGAGATGTTTGAATGATTCTCTAATATCTTCTCTTGGAAGATAACTTGATGATTTTATCAAAATTTATTTAAGCATCTAAAATGTCCCATGATGTAATATATTAAACAGTTATTTAGCAGCACTGAAAGAAATTGCAAGCAATTTTTTTGTACACCCCCTTTGAAAAAGTGGTCGATATATAGTGATGACAGTGTATGTTTGCTGTCACACAGTTTTTGTCACAGTTTTCTCAGCCTGTAAATGTTGGAATGACTTCATATTTGGTCAGAAGCTTGATTATGATGAGTTGAAATTTGTAAGCTATTTTCGGGTCTGTCGTGTTGCTACTTCCTGTCGCTACATTCAATCACCCTTGTGCTTCATATTCTGGCTCACAGGCTGATAGTTTACAACACATAGCTGTCATGAGCCTGATAACATAAACTTATAGATTTGTGACATATACATTTAGCCGTAGTTCAGATTGATGGCTAAAGATTAGCTAACATAGATCTTAATTCTAGAAAAAAGAAGTATGGTCACCGACAATTTTCATTGCTGATTTCGGTACATGTAGCATAGTTTCTGCAGTTCTGCCATTTTACCACAAAACCTCATGTATTAAATATTTTATGTTAGGATATTGAGTAAACAAACATGGGACCATATATTAAACTCAACTGCAATAAATTTTAATGAGCTTTATGGCCATTTCGGAAATTAAATCCACATCAGCAGCACTAGAACCTAAACATATGAAATCCACAATTTCAAAAAATGTTTAAAATGCACAAAACCAAATCATTTCAAATATACAATGTAGCTAAGGACAAAACTATGATGGAGGGAGTTGAACCTTAAGTTTTAGAATTTACATAAATTTAGATAATAGTTATAAACAAAGTGTACACATGAGATATACACCATATCTAACACAAATAAAGAGCTGCCATACATCTCAACAAGGGAGATTATATGCTTCATAGTGATTTTGTACCTTGTATTCACAGATTGTAAACTGTGCCATTGATGATGATCCGATGTCTGACGAGAATGACAGTCCAAAGAAGAAAGATAAAGATAAGAAGTACCAGTATATACATGGAAGTAGGTATACTTAGTCTATAGTGTACATAAATCATTGTAATTTGACAAAGTCAGAAATATTAGCCTGTCCAAACCACTGCAAGGGGTATTGAAGGAGTCCTCCTTCATGTATTTCTCTCTTGCATAGCTCTGTCCTTAGCTTTTTTTTGGCCTTCCATTTTGATCTTTTTTTTCTTTTTTGTTTTTGTTCTAGGTCCTCTATCAAATACTGTGGAAGTACTTTTATTCATTGACATCAATTTTCGTGAATTTCATAAATAACACTGTTTCATGGGTTCTTAAATTCATGGTTACAAGTTCTATACATATAAACTCTATATAAAAAACACCTTTCGTTGAAAACTTAATTTCGTGGTTTTCGCGAACCACGAAATCCACGAAAATTGGAACCCCACCAACAATAGTATTTTCACAGTATTACAAATTTTGGGTAATAAATCTAAATATATTGATTTCATCTGCAATGAAGAGACATAAGTTGTGGAAATGCCATATATGCAGGAACTGTTAAAATTAACGGTAACTTCCGAATTTTTAGCTCACCTGACCCAATAAGATTGCTGATTTTGTTTTGATATGATAAAGAACAAAACCGTCATCACAGAACATATTTTAACACAGGATCCTATGGGATAAACATACCTTTCATCACCTGCTGTGAGGTTTTTGTCAGGTGAGCGATTCAGGCTCAGTTTCTGAGCCTCTACTTTATTCTTGTAATTAGGCTTCCGAATTTGTAAAATCATGTACATTTGTATGGTCTTCTGATTTCATGCATAAATTTGCGAAATATTGTAGCATGCCAATATTTTGGAGTGTTTTTTATAAAATCACACTCCCAAAAATTTTTGGCACTATAAGGAGGTTTTATATACATCTTCAAACATTCAGTAGACAGTTTTGCTATGTTGAAATTTACCCTTAAAACACTCATTAAAATTATCCTTAACATTTTTTTTTACAGTTACTCCACCTTTAAAAAATGTGAAGAAAAGAAGATTCAGAAAAACTTTGAAGAAAAAGGTATTGTTTATTCATAACTTTGATCGGCATTTTTTTGTATTTTAGTCAGACTTGTTTGACATGAACATTTTACCTTGCGTGTCATAGAAATTTACTGCTTTTATCAAAATTCTAAACACTTAATTCATTCCTTGTATGGCACTCGGTAGATGACCTAGGTACTGGATTTGGCTTCCTATTTCGATTTTGTTTTGGTAATGAGTACTTCTTTTTTGACAACTTTTGGATTATGGCTTTCCAAATTATTTGAATTTAATGCTGCTGATGAGAGGTTACTCCTTGAAACACCTGTACAGCATAACAAAATTTTACTGTTTTTATGCAAAATCGGTATTTTTTGTATTTTGATATCTATTGATGAGAAGATCACAAAAAAAGTGCAAGTTTAAGCCACTCTTATATACTCGTGTGTTTTGATTATTCTGATTCAAGAGGGGCAGAGAGGGTTAAGGGAAACCAGGAGAAATCGGTGGGAGAAAGGTGAAAAGAAATAAAAAAGGGATAAGGGAGAAAAGAAAATGAAAGGGAGACCATGAGAAAGGTGGGGTGGGGGCAGGAAAAATGGGTGTGAGAAAGGAGAGAGGGTATGGGAGAAGGGAGCAATGGGACAGGAGGAAGGAGAAAGACACACCCTCATTCAACATTCTTGTTCCTTTTTGTCTTGCCTCCAACAGAAAGTAGTGGAAGGAAAGCTCAAGAATAGTTTCCAACAGTGGTTATATTTTGAACAATTATAAATGTTTGTAAATTATCATGCTAGTGTTAATTATAGGTCCTCAGTATTTGATATGCAGTTGCTTTTAGTATATGAACAACTCAAATCGATACTTAAGCCCCAACTCATGTATGAGGGATTATGTAACTTGACTCCTGTATAAGTGATCTTGTTACTAAGCCATGAGTAGGCATGAGTCTCTTGAAGCAGTTAGTACAGCCCGTACCATTGGTCATAGCCACTTGATATTTGACATATGTTTGTGTCTTACTCTATTTGATTGACCTGACTGGTAACTGGTCAATTATATCGGGATTATTCGTTGAAAACTTTCCTACAAGACAGAGAAAATTAAGCCACGCCCAACCTGTTCAATAAATTTGAGTAATACATGCTGATTACATGACCGGATGTTGGCCCTGACTCCTCGTGCAGGAATGATCACATCAAGTTTTTGCAAGCAAGTAGTATACATATTTTAAGTCTTAGATTTTATGGTAATGGCTTCTGTTGTAGAATGACCCCATGAATGGGGCGGGTGAAACATATCCTGTGTCCACACTTTATTTCATGTCATCATACCTGTGGAGCCTCCCG
Source organism: Modiolus philippinarum (assembly GCA_002080025.1). NCBI lineage: Eukaryota > Metazoa > Mollusca > Bivalvia > Mytilida > Modiolidae > Modiolus > Modiolus philippinarum. The sequence goes on from MJUU01049239.1 coordinate 18,347, forward strand.
CTTTCGGCGGGTCACAACCGCGAAACAGCTAAAAATTTGAATATTACCTGCATCCGACCTATCACCTCCGCGGTTCACAGAAATCACCCCGTTCGAAAGTTTTGACCCACAATGACCCCATTCCCTCAATAATTTATAAATCCCTAAATTAATGACTACAGGTGATTAATTTAAACGTAATTATCCACATTTGTTTAAATTTGCAAAAACCATGTCTGGTTGTCTCCCTTCTTATTTTTTCATGTTTTGCTATTTGATATTTTTATGCCCCCGCCGCTAGGCGGTCAGGGGCATTAAGGTTTACCCTGATCCGTACGTCTGTCCGTACGTCCATCTTTTTGGTTTCCGGATGATAACTTGAGTATCCTGCATCGGATCAAAACCAAACTTGGTCACGTGCTTACTTATCACCCAAGACAGAACCCTATCGATTTCCAGGCTGGTACCCCCAAGGTCAAGGTCACAGTTGCTAAAAATAGACTAAAATTTCAATAAAATTTTGGTTTCCGGATGATAACTTGAGTATTCTGCATCGGATCAAAGCCAAACTTGGTCACATGCTTGCTTATCACTCAACATAGAACCCTATTGATCTCAGGTTGTTGACCCCAAGGTCAAGGTCACAGTTGCTAAAAATAGACTAAAATTTCAATAAAATTTTGGTTTCCGGATGATAACTTGAGTATACTACATCGAATCAAAACCAAACTTGGTCACATTCTTGCTTATCACCTAAGACAGAACCCTATTGATTTACGGGTTGGTACCCCCAAGGTCAAGGTCACAGTTGCTAAAAATAGACTAAAATTTCAAGAAAATTTTAGTTTCCGGATGATAACTTGAGTGTACTACATCAGATCAAAACCAAACTTGGTCACATGCTTGCTTATCACCCAAGACAGAACCCTATCGATTTCCAGGTTGGTACCCCCAAGGTCAAGGTCACAGTTGCTAAAAATAGACTAAAATTTCAATAAAATTTTAGTTTCCGGATGATAACTTGAGTATACTACATCGGATCAAAACCAAATTGGTCATGTGCTTGCTTATCACCCAATACAAAAGCCTATTGATTGGTACCGCCAAGGTCAAGGTCACAGTTGCTAAAAATAGATTAGTATTACATATAAGACTGTTTCTCTTATTATTATTGTTGGAACTACACATTGTATCAAAACCAAACCAGTCCAGTGCCTGTTTATCACAGGAGAAAGATCATTATTTATAATTATTTGATATATAAATTATACATAGTTATGCCTTTAATAATTGAAGGGTTTCGATTGCAAGGAGGCGGGGGCATCCGTGTCCCATGGACACATTCTTCCATTTTTTAATCAATTTTGAGATATTATGCTGTTCTCTTACAATTATTAGCTCACCGGGACGAATGTCCGGAGAGCTATTGTCATCACCCCGCCGTTGCGTTGTCGGCGTCAGCAAAACTTTAACCTGGCTTGTGGAATGGAGACCTGAAGAACTAGGATGTTGATATTTGGTATGTGGCATCCTTGTGATGAGAGCTTTCTTTTGGTACCATACTTGTAGACATTTTGACCTTGACCTTGCCCTTAGGGCAATTTTTAAAAAACTTTAACCTTGCCTCTAGAAGGTAGGCTTTTAGTGGTAGGGAGTTCATATTTGGTATGTAACTTCCTTATCAGGAGAGCTTTCTAAAGGTACCATATTTGTAGACATTTTGACCTTGACCTTGCCTGTAGGGCAATTTTTAAAAAAAACTTTAACCTTGCCTCTAGAAGGTAGGCTTTTAGTGGTAGGGAGTTCATATTTGGTATGTAACTTCTTTATGAGGAGAGCTTTCTAAAGGTACCATATTTGTAGACATTTTGACCTTGACCTTGCCCTGAGGGCAATTTTTTAAAAACTTTAACTTCACTTCTAGAATTAAGTTGCTTAGTGGTAGGGTGTTCATATTTGGTATGTGACATTCTTTTGATGAGAGCTTTCTATCGGTACCATATTTGTAGACATTTTGACCTTGATCTTGCCCTGAGGGCAATTTTTTAAAAACTTTTAACTTTGCTTCTAGAATTAAGTTGTTTAGTGATAGGGTGTTTAAATTTGATATGTAACTTTCTTGTGAAAAAAGCTTTTTATTACTTTCGAATTTATTGTGCATTGAAGTTACTGGAATCCCCGGCGAGCTATGTTGTCTTCTGACAACTCTTGTTTTATAAATAAAAACCTAGTTTAACAAATAAAAAGACATAAAAAAGATGTTTAAAAGCCTATTTGCTCATATTTTTACAAAATATTGCTCTTGTAAGATACCATATGACTGCTTCAAAATTGAATTACGTAGTTACAGATGTATACTGCTATTGAAATGATTTGCAGTGATTTAAATCTTCTCATGCTGATGTTCAGTACATTGAGGAAGTTTAAAGTATTCTGATATATGAAGACCTAAGATATTTTGCAAATGTTAGGTTTAACTATCAACTATGTCTTTGACGAGGCAGTGAAAAATAGTACTTCTGTTGACAACCCTTGTCATTATTACCTCAACATACGTCTTGACGCATTATCACCCCCCAACGACCAATCACAAAGGGGTCACCACCCCCTTTGACAGCACCAGAGGATGACAGGTATGTGTCATATGCTTTTAAAACACAGTGACTGTTGTTTATTCGTCAATACTGTGAAGTAAAATCCTATATTATCCAAATAAACTCAAACTTGAATAACATATTAAAAAAAATCCCTCAATATAACTTTTGAAGGAAATAAGATACTGTATCAAACTTGGTATACATATTTTTGACCATAGAAATAGGGCTAACCATTTGGGTCCATAAATTCTGAAGTAATGCCCCATAGAACTTTTGCAAAAAAAACATGACAGTATCTTGTAATCCACCGTTCCTAATTTAGATATTTTATTACAGTACATGGAACAACCTGACATAGAGAAGGAAGTGAAGCGGTTGTTTAGACAAGATGCAGAAGCCATAGACGTGAAGTGGGAACTACTTACAGAAGAAGAAAAATCCTCCACAAGTCAGAGTAAAGGGGGAGGGGATAAACCTATCATTCATAGGTCTGATACTACAACTAGTCTGGATTATGGTAATTATAGTCATTTTGTTTTTTATACGACCGCAAAAAAATTTTTGAGGTCGTATAATGGTATGATACTGGCGGCGTTGTCGTCAGCAAAGTCGTCGTCGGTGTCTGTGGACACTTCGTTTCCGTGCGATAACTTATGTTCTGGTTGACCAATCTTTATGAAATTTTAATACAATGTTTCTTGGCACAAGGGGGAGGTTGGGAATACTTTTGGGTATTGTAGTCCCTCCCGTTTCTGAAAAAAGGGCCAAAAAGGGTCAAATTGATTTTTCTCATATATTAGGTTGTAGAATATTTATTATCTATCAGATTTTTATGGGGTTTCTTTCAGTGTGCTCCTTATTAAATTTCCAATCAGTAGTATGTAAACGGATTTCACATTGCATGTACCGTTCATGAGATAAATGGAGCCCTAACAGGGGGAATCCCCCTCCCAAATCCCCCTCCCAATTTTTAAAAAAATTTTTAGTCCGATTTTGATGCAGTTTTTTTCAATGAATTCCTTATGAAAAATTAGTGTAGCGCTCAATTATTAGATTTTTGTTAACTTGTTTCCTTTCCGAGCTATGAGGGGCCGAACAGGCCAAAATTGCAAATTTGCAGATTACCTAAAACTTTTATTTTTCATCAGATTTCGATGGGATTTTTTTCTTTGGATTCCTCTTGATTATAAGCTTTAAGTAGTATGTCAATGGATTTGGTGTAGCTCTTACCGTTTCCGAGCTATGAGGGGCCGAAGGGGGCCAAAATTGTAAATTTACAGATAACCTTAAATTTTTATTTTTCATTGGATTTCGATGGGATTTTTTTCTTTGGATTCCTCTTGATATAAGTTTTCTGTAGTATGTCAACGGATTTGGCGTAGCTCCTACAGTTTCAGAGATATAAGGGTTCAAAGGGGCCAAAACTGCAAATTTGCAGATTACCTAAATTTTTATTTTTCTTCGGATTTTGACAGGATTTTTTTCTATGGATTTCTCTTGACATAAGCTTTCAGCAGTTTGTCAATGGATTTGGTGTAGCTCTTACTGTTTTCGAGCTATAAGGCATCAAAGAGGAATCATAAGGAGTCATAAGGGCTAATTTTTATTTTCCCTAGTTTTTGTCCTTATTGTGTCCATCTAATTATTGTGTCAAGCTCTTTAGTATGTCCATACTTACTTTAAAATTACACTTGTTCAAATTTCAGTCGTCAACATGCTGCGGTCGTAACATGCTGCGCTCGGCTTAGCCCTTTATTATGGAGATGGAGGGGGAGGGTACCAAAACCACTTTAAATTCAGTTTCTGGGATATCCATTTTGACAACATACTGTAAAAGTAGAAATATTCGTGGGGGATTAAATTTCGTTTATTTCGTGGGTAAGAGTCATCAACGAAATTAAATCTCAACAAATTTAATTGAAGTTATACAAATGACTAAATATGTCATGAATTCCACGAAAATTTGTCCCCACGAAATGATTTTGAAGATTCAATCCACGAAATTTTATCTTCACGAAAATAAATGATTATACAGTATATCTCTTCTATGCAGAACAAATAAAATCAGAAAAACTGTGAGCAAAGCTCACAAAATATATAACCCCTGCTTCCCTAACCCCAAAAATATCAAATCAAAATTTTAAATAGATGGTGCACAATGGCAATGTTTACTGAATATTCTGTGAAAGTTTCATTAAATTTCACTAAGTAGTCCTGGAGGAGTTGTTGCCACAAAGTGTGTACCCCTATGGCGGATGGAATAACAAATGAAGGGACAAAGGAACGAACAAAAAGGCACTATGATCACTATATACTGCCTGCTAAAGCAGGGGTTATGAAAAATGGGAAAACTATTATACAAATAACTAAATACCGAAGTTACTGTGTTAAAGCTGAAATTGAAAATATAACAAATATATGAAGGGCCGAAATGAGCTACATGTATCGGCAGAGCTATGAACAAGGGAGATACTCCTCAGTAATTTTGTGAAATAGAGTTTTGGCAAGATTAATAACGGGCTACTGGATTGGTTAAAACATATTTATTATCCGCTTGCCCAATGGAGCTTGGGAGGGGATATAGCATCTTGCCTGTATATCCTTCGTCTCAGTGTTCTCAGATTAAAGTTTTTGTTAAAGTTCAAAATTGAAGACATGTGGTACATCAATCATATTTGTTCAGTGGAAGCGTCTTTGGCAATGTTGCCGCTTCAGAAGATAACTGAGTAACTCTGACCTACATTTTATGCTTCCATCGCTCTAGTGTACGTTTATATCCAAACTTGACTGCTTTTTATCAAATAATTTATAAACATTGAATATAAAAGTAAAAGTCAAACATGCATGTTTTTACAGCAATTTTTGGAGAATTGAGCAGTTCAGATGATGATGATGAAAAAGATGTCAATATCATGGACAGTGGAGAAGATGAAATGTCACGTAGTTCGTACATGCCTCGTCAAACATCTTATGCCAGTCTTGACATGGCATCTGAAAGTCAGGATGCTACTAATGATTCTGAATCAGGTAAACCTTTATAATTGTCTGTGAGACAATAGTTATCCAGATTCTTACAATTTTTTATGCCCCTGTACGTACTTTCAAAAGTTTCTTCAAGGATATCTCAGCTTGTGTTTGCAGGAATGATTTGGTCTGAAGCTTTTGTATGATGAGTTGTATAGTGTTTCCCCTTTTCAAGTCAGTCACTCGTCTACCTCCTGTTTGCTGATATTTAACTGGCGGGATCATCTGTGTTGGATGGACACATTTTCTTTGATTTTATCATTATAAACATAGGCTTTCATGAAAATTTTACAGTTAACAGTAGTATACAATGTGATAATTAAATGTTTCATTATGAGTGAGGCTTGTATATCCCTTGTTATCAACTTTAGCTATTTAATTACGCAATAATAATTAATGAGCTGCAGCGAGTTAATCATTATTTGTAATTAAATAGCGATAGTTGATAACAAGCGATACACAAGCCTCACGAGTTGTGAAACCTATTTCTGTTATGATAAATTTCATGTTTAAACTCTTCTGTTGTGTTCTCCCAATTATGTTAAGTTGGGAGAATTTAGTTTGTTGTGTTTGTGAATACATTGGATATCGATTATGTACTGTAAACTTATCCATATAATGAATGTAAAGTCTAACAATAAAATTTTCCCGAATATAAAGTAGATAGTACATGTATAAACAATGATAAGTGTTGTAGATGTAGGAACTATGTTGCATCATACGCACATGTATACAACAATCAATAGCAATGACAAGTACATGGTTCCACACTGCTGACAAACCTTTTTAAGAGAGCTCGGTTGAATTGTAATTACAATTTTATAAACATCTACAATTAAATTAATATTTGCTCGCAGTTGAGTGAAAATGTTACGAATTATTTGTAATTAAATGTAGGTGTAAATTTCTCTCAGACTGTATTTGCAGTAACTGATTCCCATGTCAATGATCTCAATCTAATACACATTACATTATCAGCTCAGAAAGGAATTTTTTTTACTGTAGTAATAAAATAATATATTTCAAGTGGCCAAAACATATTCAGTTTGGGAGAATGGATTAATATGTGTGTACACACAAAGCTCATTTTTTCATTTCTTCTTCTTTCCAATAAAATTTTAAAATAACGCAGACGACATAATGAAATGAGCACGGAATTAAAAATAACAGAAGAATTTCCATGACGTGGTTTTGACCTGATGTGTGACCTCTAGAACAACCAATGAAAGTTGGCTGAAATGTTATCTAATCATATGAAAAGCCAATGAAATGAAAGCATAAAAGTTATCACTAATTGATATGAAAATTATCTAATCGTGTAAGAAATAGATATTGCTGCCCCATCATAAGAGAATGTGCATGATGTAATATGGTTGCTGTTCACATTTTCAAAGAGGAGATAATTCAACTTTTAACCTTTCAGAATATGGGCAATACGATATGCATGAATATACTTATATTATACTCAAAATATAAACTCAGTATTGTTTTATCTACTGATTTTTATATTATGCTGAGCTTGCCCTAGTTCTACAGTATATTTTATGCAAGTATATTTGTTTTTCAGTTGAGTTGGCAGGAAAATTGACAGAACTTAAACGACAGGTTGAAGACATCAGAAGAAGAAGACAGTCACAGGAAGATAAAGTTGCCAAATTAGAAAATCCTATGTTGAAGGTACATAAAAGCTATAATTGCCCTTCAGTCAGGGGAAGCAGCTGTACAGCTGATATGTGTTGAATTAAGTCAAGAAATATATGAGGTACCTCCCTTATGTAAGAAACCTTATCAACAGTTGACAGTTTGTTAAACTTGACCTTGAACTGTGAACTTGTTAAATAGGCCAAAAATAATTTGATAAATCCTGACAAGAAAACTGAACATTGGAGGAAGGGAAATAGTTATCTGTCATTTTTATTTGCACTTTATAACATCTGTATATACTCTCTGCATATAAAATATTTATACAAATACATGTAGATCTTCATAGTGGTAAGGTATCAGGCAGGTCAATGCCTCATTCAAGATGGCTGCTAATGGGGAGCATAATTTATCCATTGACCATATGAAAAACACATTCATAGATGTCATCAGATACTAGTGCTCCAATGAGAACTAAATCTGTCACAATGGTTCTTAAATGATTCCCTCCCAAAAAAGGGTATCCAGCTGGCATACAGCATCCATGAGGGGAACCTATATAGTTTAACATGGACCTTATTGAAAGTGCATTCAGGGATCTTGTTTTCAGAAACTACCAGTCCAACTAGAACTAAACTTTGTCACAATGATCCTTAGTTGACCACCTTCAAAGATGTCTGAAAGGTCCACTCCCCATAACTCATTCATGGGAGTATAATTTAAAATTGGACCCCATGGAAAAACATTCAAAGATTTTAGTCACTGAAACTACTTATTCCAGTTAGAACCCAACACGATCACAATAGTCCTTTGGTGATTCCTTAAAAGAATGGTGTCTGGCATGTCTGTACCAACTCAAGATTGCTTTTGGCGGAAAAAATTGTCTTACATTGAATATTATTTGAAATGCCATTCATACCTCAGATACCGTATAGCGGGTAATTTTCGCGGGGTTTTAATTTTCGCGAATTGCGAAAATAAATTCCGCGAATATTTTCTGTATTCTTAGGATATATATAGGATCTTGGATAATTCGCGAAAATTTAAAACGCTAAAATTTTTGGCATACATTTTCCACTCAAATCCGTGAACTTTTTGACCCACGAAAATAACCCGCTATACGGTACTACTGTCTGTCAGCCATTGTCCAGGTGAGTAATACAGTCTCTTGAGTTCAGTCTTGTTTTGTTTGTACAATTTTTTCTTCAGGAGTGTAATTTTTACAATGAAAGTACTGAGTATTAGTTTTCCTTGGGCTGTTCCATTATAAATGGTAATGCATTTGAAAAAAGAAGGATGGATCACTTGAATTGTGCCCCAACAATACTCGTATAAAAGTATAAGTACTATGGTGGAAATGAGTTTGCTAACTGCAGAAACCTAAATTACTTACAATATATGTATATCGGCAAATTGGTACCAAACAATGTAGAAAGAGAGAAATTCAGAAATAATCTATCCATATGTAATACAGATCCACAAAATTAATGGAGTAGTTCATTATCTGATGCGGGATGCTAAGATTCTGCTGTACCAAGCTGTAGCCTTCATTGTCTCATTTGGCGACGGTTTGCATGTTTAATTGCAGGCTTTTGTGTAAGTGTCAGTGATTCCACATACACACTATCTTGTTATACTAATTGTAAAAAATAGTAATGGTGGATTACATGATACCCCGCCACGTTTTACAAAATTTCTAAGTTAAAAGGGGCATAACTCCACAATGATGTGTACTGCTGAACCCAAATGATATTGGCCTGTGTTTTGTGGTAAACAATTTACATACCACGTTTGAAAACAGTATGTTATTTCATTTACAAGTTAGGAGTACAAAACCCCAAAATTTGCAAAATTTCAAAGTTTCAAGGGGCATAACTCCAGAACCCCATGGACCTCGAAATCAGAAATCGAACTTGACCTGAGTTTTGTGGTAAACAACTTACATACCAAGTTTGAAGACCTTGACGTGTAATTTCGTTCACAAGTAATCAGTCGGAAACCCTAAAATGTGCAAAATTTCTAAGTTTAAAGGGGCATAACTCCAGAACCCCTTGGACTTCGGAACCCAAAATCGAACTTGACCTGAGTTTTGTCGTGAACAACTTGCATACCAAGTTTGAAGACCTTGTGTTATTTTGTTTACAAGTTATCAGTCGGAAACCCTAAAATTCGCAAAATTTCTAAGTTTAAAGGACATAACTCCAGAACCCCTTGGTCCTCGGAACCCAAAATCGAACTTGACCTGAGTTTTGTGGTGAACAACTTGCATATCAAGTTTGAAGACCTTGTGTTATTTTGTTCACAAGTTATCAGTCGGAAACCCTAAAATTCGCAAAATTTCAAAGTTTCAAGGGGCATAACTCCAGAACCCCTTAGACCTCTGAACCCAAAATTGAACTTGACCTGATTTTTGTGGTGAACAACTTGCATACCAAGTTTGAAGACCTTGTGTTATTTCGTTCACAAGTTATCAATCGGAAACCTTCGGGGGACGGACAGACAGACAGATGGACGGACAGACGGACGGACGGACGGACGGACACACGACTGAGGGTATCACATAATACCTCGCCACCTCGTGTGGCGGGGTATAAAAAGGCTTTTGTTTATTGTAATTTACACTGTAATGCTCGATCTGACAAATTAGCAGGAGTACGAAGAAGTTTGCACTTATGCACTGCAAAATTCTCTGAAGTATTGGTACATTTGAACATATTGTAGTGGAATCTACTGTCTTCCCTGCAACATTTTTCACCATGAATACCAGTCTTAAAGCCTTTTATTTTTTGTTGTTTTTTGTTAATTGAAGATATTGCTCAAAGTACAAAGGTAATTAAATATTATTTTGTTGATCTACCCAAGCTCATTTAAGTTGTTAGATTTAATCAATTGCAATAAAAATTGCCAAAGGAATGCTTGTTTGTCAGTTAGATATGTTTTTATAACTTTTAACTTTTAGTAAAGACAGGAAGCCTGGAAGACTATGTAAATCATAATTCTAATTAATTAAACTACTTTTCTCAAAATATTTCAGATTTATTTTACGACACATATAACTACAGAGCCATATAAAACCAATAATCAATAAGTGATCACTATGAAATATTTTACGAAAGGATATGGAGTAAATGAACATGAGACCATAACACATATGTTAACTCCAACTGCAATAATTTTAATGAGCTGTATGGCCATTTCGGAAATTAATTCCTCATCAGTAGCACTAGAACCCAAACGAAGGAAATCCATAATTTCAAAGAAGGTTTAAAATCCATAAAACCAAACAAAATTTGAATAATCAGTTATATCAAATATAGCTAAGGACAAAACTACGATGGAGGGAGTTAATCCTTTTGTTGAAGAATTTACATAAATTTAGATAATAGTAAATGATAAAAGTGTACACATGAGATTTTCACACATACATTTGTAGCTTATTTGAGACAATAATCATTTTATTATGACAATTGTTGTATTTTATAGTAAAGTAAATTGTACCAGAGACATAATTATATGTCTGTGATTGTACATATACACATTCTGATGTCTTTTATTTTGAGGCAGAGCACTTGCAGTTTTGTTTATTGTGTATAATAACATGTATTTCGACTAAACTGCTAGTGATATGTTTATTGATATATTAATAATGAAATGTATCTCTAAGGAATTGTGATCATATATTTTATTGTTTTTTTTGTATGTCTGTAAAAACATAGTAAATATAAAGTGTCATATTTATTCATATACAACAAGCTAAATAGAACAATACTGCTCTCTCAGTATTGTAAATAATACTGGTATACGAGTATTGTACCAGAATGTACTTTTCCAATTATTTTGTACAATACTCGCATACTAATTATATATATACTAATTATATACAAGTATTGTTGGGGCACAATTCAAGTGATCCAGAAAGATAACAGAAAACACCTACAATGCCCCAAAAATATCAATCAAAAGCAACAGTCTACAAGGGAACTGCACAAGAAAAACATTAATAAAAAAAAAAACAAATAATAAAAGAAAAACATATAAGATAGGAACTCGAGGTAGCCTTTATTTGTGGACATAATTTTGTGAATAAAAGCAAAAGTTCGCTGATTGTAGGTCCATTTCATGACTCCCATCTGTAATTATGACTCCCATCTATAATTACTTTCTTTAGGCCATAATAAAAATATCTTAGATTCTTATCCCCACCTGGCCCAATTCTTTGCACCTGCCTCAAAAAAAAATTATTTTGATTTTTTCTCCACTTTAGGTAAATTTCTTTTAAAATGACATCATATTTGACAAAATTTGATGAAAATTATAGAAAAAAATCTGCCTGCTCACCCCAAATTTTGTGAAAAAAATGAATAAGAATCTAGGCATTAATTTATTTTGGCCTTAGATGAAAAGTGAGTTGTTCCCTCAAAACATCTACATGTAATGTTTGCAGCATCCACCAAAGAAAAACTGAAAAAAGCACTGTTGATCATGTGATCATTATTGTAATGCAACATTAGTGTGACATCAATTTGATCTTTCAAAATCGACTGTCAAAAGCTGTATCTGCTCGCCTTGGAGAGAGTTGCTCCCCTTCTTGTCTGGTTTGCTAATCAGCTTACAAACAACATATAACACAAAACACAATTTGAAACTAATCAGGATTATTACAGATGCAATATCAGTACAATACTTGAATATCAGAGGATGTTTTTTGACAGATAAAAAATGTCTGCTTTCTGGCTATGCATAGTGGAAACAATAAACTGCAATCTACCTTTGAAATTTTAAGTTTTTATCAAAATTCTAACCACTTAAAAATACTTAAGCTTCATTCCTTGTATGTCACTCCGTAGATGTCCTTGGTCCTGGATTTGGCTTCCTTTTTCCCTGTTTTTGGAAAAGAGTACTTTTTTTATACTACTTTTGATTATGGCTTTCCATATTATTTTTCATTTGATTTTTTCTCCACTTTAGGTAAATTTCTTTTCAAATGACATCATATTTGACAAAATTTGATGACAATTATAGAATAAAATCTGCCTGCTCACCCCAAATTTTGTGAAAAAAATGAATAAGAATGTAGGCATTAATTTATTTTGGCCTTAGATGAAAAGTGGGTTGTGATTTTAATGCTGCTGATGAGAGGTTACTCCATGAAAAACATGTACAGCACAACAAAATTGACTGTTTTTATGCAAATAGGGTATTTATTGTATTTTGCACTCCTCATATATTTAGATAATGTACTGTCCTAAATTCTTATTAGGCACTTGGAATAATTATCAATATACACAGAAATAAAAAAATTGTACATTTATATTACAGAAAACAATGCAAGAGATGCTGAATAAGACTATTAAAGAAGAAGATGAGAAAGGGAAAGAGGTTGGTGTTGATTAATTATCATATTTTATGTTTGTAACTTTCCTATACATGTATTGGAACGGATCAAAGTTTTGAATAAAAATATGTCAGGAGTATAAGAAATTCTATCTTTTCTCCCCAGTTGAAAGAAACAAAATATGAGAATGAAATAGATTTCCTTACAATAGTTTATAAGACAAAATGTACACTGCCGTAGTATGTTTCTATAAATACATACACAAGAAAATGTCATAGAACATTAGTTTACAGGGTTCCATTCGTCTAAAACACAGGAAAATATTTTTGACAAAAACCCTCAAATATGCAAGAGCTGATTTTTAAGTAGATTTTATTATTAACCATTCCAAACTTGGATAAATCCTCTTTAATAAAGTTTGAATTATTTTAGATGCTTGGTTTGCATTAAGGTATTAGAAGTTGCAGTTTACAAGGTTAATAATGTATATCAGACAGGTTTTGTATATGTGAATAGTTTTTACTAATGGTGTTGTCTAATGATATCAGAAATTTTGTTTCAATCTAAACACATGTCATGTGCTCTTTTAATACATCCTTTCAAATTTATGTCCCTGTCTGGAGTATATACTCTGAAATGGATCAATCTAAAAAAATTATGATTTTGCCAAATTTATGAGAAATTCTGTTATTTATATTCTTTGTTTAAAGTTGACAGCAATTAAAAAGATATATCTCTCTATTTCAGTTTGAAATCCTTTCATCAATGATGGGCTGATCCAGTAAAACAAGCAGAAGGTCCTCAGTCAGAACTAGTCTTTGTGAGATCTGAACTTTATTAAATACCATGCTCAGTTGGACAAATCAGATTATCACAGAAAAGAAGAAGCTCTCTGGCTCCATGTTGCCATATTACATCCTTCATATGATGAAAGATGGGCTTCAATCATGAATGTTAAATGGTGTCATGAAATTGACAGAACAGCCATTTACACTGTGTCCAATGGAGTATGACAACGGTTGTTTGGTATCTACTTCCTGCTATCACAAAGATTTCAAAATCGCCCTTACCAAACATTTTGATAGATAATAACCATATTCGTTAATTGAAGATGGATATAGAGTAAAATTAGATCATTTTTGTATTCTGAAGTAAAGGAATAGCCTCAAACTAAAAGTGAAATTGTAATGCAACATTTATATAACGAAAGTTTTGATTGGTCAGCATTGACCGTCAATTCCACCATCTACACACCTGTGACAAGGTAGGTTCCCTGTTTAGTCTGGTCCCTTGTATGGTTACAAATACACAAGTTAAAAATAGAACATGAAATCGATTATATGGTTTTTAATTGCATTACAATCGCAATAACAGTACATTATTTGAATACCCGAGGGCGTCAATCTTGATTTGACGGTCAAAATATCCGTTTACAGGCTCCGCTACGCGTCGCCTGTAAACTGCATTTTGACCGTCAAATCTACGATTGACGCCCTCGGGTATTCAAATAATGTACTGTTATTGCTTAAATGTACATGTTTGGTATTTGTTTACTGATAACATACCAAACAGGTACACTTTCAGTTTGATTTCTCTGTAATTACATTATTTGCAAGTAATTAAATGAATTTATTTTAGTTAAATTCTGAATGAAAAATAGATTTTATAAATATTTTTAATCTCTTTAAAACAGGTAGTATTTACCAAACAACCGTTGATGTGCCTGATTGGACACAGTGATTTAAATGTATAAATGATGTTATAACTTCATGACTTACAAATAAAGATACAGAATACATGGATATTAAACAACTTTTATTTCTTTATCAAGAAATCTTTGCATGTATTTCATTTTATATGCCTAAAAGGTCAGGTCAAAGGTCAAGGTCAACTTAGACTTGCCCTTGAAGTTAAAGAGCAGCTTTGGGCATACATAGTGTTTCAAAAACTTATCTTGTTATTCTAGTGACTAATCATGCAATTCATGTGCCAGAAAAAAACAGGTAGTTTAAAGCTGATAGAGAACAAATACCTGAACAAGCATCAAAATGAAGGAAGGGGGTCCCACAGAAGGAAGTATCAGCTGAGGACAGAGTAACAAATGAAATACAATCTACATTGTATATTTTAAAACCATGTATAATTTTATATATCTGCTCAATGATAATTGGTTTTCTGGTCAGTGCTGAACTATATGCATGATGACTGGGGATGCACTCAGGAACTGACAGTTCATCTACAGACGTAGGAGTCAAATGTAAATAAAATTACAAATACCAAATTTATGGCCCAAGCCAAAATTTGGTCCATATTATTTCTCTAGCTCATACCTGTGATAAAAGGCAATTATAGAACTCTTTCCAAAAAAAATGACTTATTGGGATTATGACCCTAAAACTATATGAATGTCTGAACCTTGTCAGTCAGTTCATCTTTGTCCATCTCTGAGCCATCCTGCTAAATGCAAGGTCAAGGTCACAGTAGTTTATTTTGTTTTTGATTTCTGGATAACTTGTGTATCTTGCAACAGATCAAAAACAAAATTTGTCACATCATGCTCATGTTAAATGAAAGAAAGAACCTTGTGAAAATGTCTTTCTTGAAGATTATATCATTGTGTTCATACTTGTATTGTGTCCACACTTGTACTGTCTCCACACTTGTATTTTGTCCACACCCACTTAAATTTTTACTTATTATATGAATTCAGGGTTCAACAAGCAGGAGTATATTTGGCTGCCATTCAGAGACAGGTCTTGTTTGTTTTTGGTTTTAATTTCATGCAGGCGAGGTGGGGGCATCTGCACCCATGGGCACACTCAATCATTTTCCCTTTACAAGCATATAGTTCATGAAGGCAGAGTGTATGTTAGGGTCATAACATGACAACAAAATTCACAATAACATTGAAATCACAAAAGGTGATGTCCAATAGTTATGACATCCTTTTTTTTTAAACGCCTTTTTTCCATGAGAAATTATTATTATTATTATTATTATTATTACATAATATTTATATATAGCGCTTATTTAACAAATAATTACACTAAGCACTTAACATACATATAAAAATATAACAATGCACAAATCTATGAATTATAAAAGATAATCTCCCCAAAATTTATAGTTTCAAAAGAAAAATATAATTAGAATTAAAAAAACACACACAAAAAATTAAGAGTGATGTAAGTTAAAAAAATTACGTTTGCGATAAAATTTCGAAAAACTTAGAAAATAAAATAAAAATCTTTTAAAAATATGCCTCATAAGAAAAATGGATCTACATTACATCTTAAAACCAAATGCAGAAATCCTGCTCAGAGGTACTGTTTATATACCAGGTATTTTCAAAATTGAAGGAGACGGGCAGGACAAATTGTTAGGTAAGACATATTAGAAAATGTTCTAACATCACAATATTCATGTAAGTCTGATATCATTACTAGGTTTCTGAGAAAATATTGCAATGCCTAGCAATTACCAATACAAGAAATTTGGACTGTTGATTTTAATGCTAAAATTTATATTTATACGAGTTTGGAACAAATTAGATGTTTTTATTTTACCATTTGCAATGCATTTCATAAACCCACGGCTTTTTTATGTGTTTTGAACTCGAACCTTCCATTGACAAGCCTCCTCTAACTACTGTCATGACTTAGACTTATACTTGCACATTTCTCTTTACCAGTGTTCATGGCACCTGTATAGATTCCAGTTATACTGTCTAAAAGGTTGACCGGACACGCCCCCAAGTTGGTGGATAGGGGAATCCCAAGTCTAATGCAGGAAAGTATGGTCATAATAAGGGAAACCTAGCCGCAAACATTTAATGAATGCCATGCCCCATGCAGTAAACAGACCCTTTCCTAGGTAGGCAGTGACCTTGATATAATTTGTGTCAAGAATACCGCTCAAGTGCACGCTAGGGGCCTTCTTGATCTCGCTTGAGGGGGTGAATATTGTTCACCTCTAGTTAAAGACCCTCAGGCGACATCAAGATGTAGGCATGGATAAAAGCCACGTTCTTGATAAACTGGAGTTTCCTATGTATCGTGTGCGTTTTTGTCACATGTACATTCACTCCATATCCTTTCATTTTTCCTTTCCTAGGAGTCGTATAGTGGATAAAATTTCCTGCACAAACCCATTTAATCTTTCTATTGACAAAATACTTTGCCCATGTTGTTCCAGCCGTCTTCATTTCTTTCTTTTTCGAATTGATCAATTGCCCTTCACATCACAAAATTGAACCAATTAATCAATAAGTTAGGTCTTTCACCACTGCCTGCTGGTATATTAAAATTGGTATACACTTATTAGAAGACTTCTGTGTCATTACCTTTTTTTCGTTGACCCCTAACCCTGTGTTGTTTTGCCTCTTAGATTATAGTGGTCATTGTCCAACTGTTTGTCTTTTAGTTCATTGTAACAAGTTTGGTTCCATTTCCGTGCTTTAATTGTTTCACAGAACTGCCCGATTCCTTATGATCATCAAAGCTTTGCTGAAACGAATTAAAGATTTAGTTTAAACAGAGACATATAATTATATATCTCTGATTCAAGAACTCCCCTTATAGCGACACTTTATTCTATAGTCATATAAATCAGGAATATTTTTGTCACTACTTTAAGGTGTGAAACCACTATTTAATTTAAATCATTTGACCTAAAATTTGGTATTTTAAAACCTCCTGCAACAATTGGTCATAAGTTTAACCTTTCCATTTTAAAACCTCCTGCAACAATTGGTCATAAGTTTAACCTTCCCAACACCAAAACCCAAACCAAAACCATTTATTTTCACAAAGGTACCATAAACAATGAAAGAAGTAAGGTGTTAGAATACAAGTCAGGGACGTACTTCTAGATTTGTTTTGATCTGTTGAGTTTGTTTAGAGATTTGATGTGTTACAGACCTGTCGTTTTCGTACATAATTTTACTTTGGTGTGTTTGTACCTTGTTTTTGACACTGATTTCATATTTATAGAGGATTTCACGTGTCAACACTCTTATATTTTTTTGGGCCACATAACCCAGCTGCTACAATCCAAAATTCCATGAAATTTGTTATTATGTGGTATGTATAAGTTTTTCATATTTCATGCATCTCAACAATTGCTATTGATGTCCAAAAAATACAAAATATGATTATTCAAATGAAAAGCCACATAAGACTTCTACAGGATAGTATATAATTAAAAACCAACATTATAAACGGATGAGTATTGCCCGGGCACTTTTTAGCTCACCTTGCCAAAGACCCTATGAGTTTTTGCCATCACTCGGCATCCATCCGTTAACTTTGATTCAAAGACCTCCCCTGAAACTACTGGGCAAATACTAACGAAACTTGGCCTGATTCATTACAAGGATTTGCACATTTAAGTTTGGTGATTCATGACAGTCTGCTCTATTGCCTTTGTCACTTACCCTAATTTCTAGCGAATATATTTAGTCAGTTTGAGAATTAACAATAATTTTGCGACCATAAAGGGACGGGCGAGACATGAATTTGGGTCCACACTTGTTTAGTTACTTTTCTTATAATATATTGAAATTCATAGTAGCTAGAGTTAAAGTTTAGAAGTAGAATTATGGTCAGCATAGTACGATCTACATGTCCTGCGATTTCGAAGAAAATCATATTACCAATACAGATGATGATGTACCGTTTTCTTTGCATTTTCAGTTTTTTGACGTTCTTACTTTTATTTTAAATCTTTTTGAGATGGACGGAAAGTTTGAATTGCAGAAGTGTTCAGCTTATCAAGGACTATATTTAGCTACTTATGTCCAGCAGGTTAACATTTCTTCTAAGATGGCCACCACCAGGGAACATAGTTTAACATCGGACCCTTGGGAAATTCATTCCACGACCTTTCCTCCTGAAACTGCTTGAACAATTTTAATAGATTTTAGTATACATGTCCTGTGTTGATCCCTTTTCAAAGTTTTCTGCCTCATCTAAGATGGCCGCCAACGGAAAACATAGATTAAAATAGGACCCTATGGGAAAGGCATGCAAAAATGTTGTCCTTTGGAACAACTTGATCAATGTTAACCACTTTGGTTTATTGTTTCATTGTTGTTACCGTTGGTAGTTATCACATTTTAAAATCTCAATGTTTTGGACAAATTCGTCACGATAGTGTGTTCTTCACTTAATGACCCGTGAACACCGAATGACCTATCATAAATTTATATACGGATTTATCTGTCTGCTTCATGAAAATCTATAAAATCTTATCTTCAAATATTTGATCTTTCACATTTTATATCCAATCAAGGAATACGTGTTCCCAGGTTCCTATAATTGTGATTTTTCACCATTTGACTGAATGTGGTAAGACAATGAAGTTATTAGTGCCATTGTTTTTAGTTAGCTGTTTCGTTTTGTCAAATGGAAAGAAAAACGTACTGTTTTTAATTGCTGACGATATGCGGCCAGATTTATCTGCCTACAAGGGCCAAGACTTTTCATCGTCTGTCCATCCGCCAATGTACACCCCCAATCTGGATGCACTTGCCTCGAAAAGTTTACTACTCAAACGGGCATATGTACAACAAGCCTTGTGTTCTCCTAGTCGGACATCAATCCTCACTGGACGTAGGCCTGATACAACCCATGTGTATGATCTTTATTCTTATTTCCGAAATACTGGTGGAAATTTCACAACGATTCCGCAGTTTTTTAAAAATCAGGGTTATGAATCTGTTGGGGTTGGCAAAATATATCATCCCGGCCTGGCATCGGGACATGACGATCCCGTTTCATGGACAGTGAAATCTTTTCACGGTGACATAACCTGGGAGGATAAGCAAAACAGCTGGAAAGCGGTACCAGATCACATGCTCACGAATAAACCATTACAAGATCAGCAAGTAGCTGATTATGCGATATCAACATTAAGAAAGCTTGCCCCTAACGCTAAATCTGGAAGAAAACCATTCTTTTTAGCAGTCGGCTTTAAGAAGCCACATCTTCCGTTTGTATTTCCGCAATCGTTTTTGAATCGTTATCCAAGAAGTCAAATTCATGTTCCAAAATATCAACATTCGCCAGTCAATATGCCAGACGTCGCATGGACTAAGTTCGGAGAACTCCGGGCTTTTGCTGATATCAAAGGGCAAGTATCGGGCGAAATAAACACCACACTTCCGGCAGCAAAGGTCATTGAATTACGACGTGCTTATTACAGTACCATCAGCTTTGTTGATTCTTTAGTTGGTAAAGTACTAGCAGAACTATCTAATCTTGGACTTGACGATTCGACTGTTGTGTCATTCTTTGGTGATCATGGATATCAGCTTGGGGAACATGGTGAATGGTGCAAACATACGAACTTTGAACTTGCTACGCATGCGCCAATGATGATAAAAATACCCGGACAGACAGATAATGGAATTGTAACGGAGAAATTGACGGAATTTGTTGATCTCTTTCCTACCCTCGTAGAAGCCACTGGTTTTCAGCCACTTTCACTTTGCCCTGAAGATTCGACTAAAGTGGCGCTTTGTACGGAGGGTATGAGTCTTCTTCCACTCATTACATACCCTAATACCGCCTTCAGAAACGCCTCATTTTCACAGTATCCAAGACACAAACATGGCTCCGACATAATGGGATACTCAATACGGACAAATCGATATCGCTATACTGAATGGGTTAAATTTATTGGAAAACCATTATACAAGCCGGACTGGAGTAAATCGTATGGTGTTGAGTTATACGACCACCAAACTGACCCGGATGAAAATGTAAACAGAGCGTTAAATCACAATAATCTACATTTAATACAAAGACTCAGTCAACAATTGCGTTCTGGGTGGAGACATGCCAGATCATCGACTCCAGTTGGAAACATTTTTGGTAGATAATTATTCATCAGTTTGATTAAAACGATTTCAAATAATATATTGAGCTGTTTTTTTTTAGAAAACTTAATGTGGCTTTTACGGAAGGATGAAAGAGGCAAAAATTCAAAGCATTTCTGAATGTAGTGATTCGGTTTTAACTCCTTCAAACTTTTTCTACCCAAGGAGTGTCGTCAAAATAATATTGCGTCAAGTGAGCCCAATGCCTCCATTAATTTAAACTCACAAATAAAACACCAGTTATTATAGATAAAAGTATAAAACACCAAACCCTATGATCGCTAAATGGTAAAACAATCTAGTTCAAACTTACAAACTGGACAACATGTCTATTAAAATATTTGCATTATCTGTGGTTCTGATTGTGAAATCGGTTCCCAACGAATCGGAGTGCTGCTCTCTTCAGATGGTGTTTTTTTCTGATCATCATTATTATTGCATCTTTATCTGCTCCACGCTTAGTACCCGTCATATTGCCGATATATTTCGGTGTAAATCGATACGCCATGCTATCTACTAAAAATTTATGCTGATTTGTCACACTGAAACACTGAAATGATCTGTAAAATCATGGTGATAACTTTTAAACATCAGCTGCCCTTTTCTTCAAAAAGTACTTCGACCAATGTTATAGACGATGTGTCATGAGCAATGATTGGCGACCTTTGACCTTGACCTTTGTCGTCAAGGTCAGATTTTTGCTTTTATGATGACAAATCGTGTCCGGGGTATAACTTTTTTGTCTTTTGAGATAGGCTTTTGATATTTTGCATGTAGATAGATCACTTCAAGATGATGTGTCATGAACAATGATTGGTGACCTTTGACCTTGACCTTTGTCGTCAAGGGCAGATTTTTGCTTTCGTACTGACAAGTTGTGTCTTGGCTATATCTTTTTTGTCTTTTGAGATAGGCTTTTGATATTTTGCATGTAGATAGATCACTTCAAGACGATGTGTCATGAACCATGATTGGTGACCTTTGACCTTGACCTTTATCTTCAAGGTCAGATTATTGCTTACATTCTGTTGATATCTTGATAATATGATGGTGTCAATACTTGTGAAGTGTCCACACTTGTACTGTGTCCACACCTGTATTGTGTCCACACACACTTAAATTTGCACATATTATACAGCGGGGCCCACAGAGATGGCTGCCATCTCTCCGATGTCTAGTTTCTGCAGTTTGTCATCATGACAACTATTGTCTCTTTAGTGCATATCAAATCAAAACATCTGGAATACCATTAATCTAAATATGTGTAAAATCTTATAGAGAACAATAACCAAAAAGATCTAAATGGAAAACTGGAATTGGTGAAGGACAGAGCTATGCAAAAAGGAGATACACCTTAGATTTAAACACAATTTTCAAAAATTAAGATATTGCAAGATTCCAAATAAATGGGTTTTCACGGCTGCACTGTAGTACTGACTACCGGGTTGGTGAATGCCTTTGAGGATTAACAGGCCACAAGCTGGGACATCGGTCCAATGCTAATAAATTAAAAAGTACCGAAGATACTGTAAATTTAATCACAGTACATACAATTCTAAAATTGTTTCTTCGAAAGAAAAATCATCCTCATTTTTCAAACGTTAAGCTGCAAGTATTAAAACCTAAATTTTTGTACTAGTATATGATAACAGATTTTCACCAATCCTCTAAAACTAAGTGCGAATTTTCTGATCTGAAAAAGTCTATCGAAAAAAGATTATTTACAAATGACATATGATGGATGTCCCTTCCATTTACTATTACGGTAACATCGTATTCTTTCTTTAAGGTCAAGTATAAGATATTCTTGATTTTCTAAGCTTTACGTTTAAACAAATGCGGGAAGTATCACTCATTTATTCCAGCGCTAGCCCGGATGCCACCAAACATTGGCTAATTTCAGGGGGGGTGGAGGATATTAGATCCAGATATTTTGCTTTATGCATGTACATCACCTTCGTGTCATTGTATATGATTTTGTCAGGACAAACTGCGTTACGATTAATATGACTATCTAAAATAGGGTGTTATTGTTATTAGTGATTTCTATCCTAGATTTTGCGTCTCGAATCTGGCTTCATTTTTCGGCAATTACATTACTGACGACTGTAAAACACTTAAATTCACCACGTGATCTATCATATACATGTAGACCACTCCAGGCTTAGTTGCAATTTTGACATGCTGTATACTTTCCACACACTTCTATTTTTCCTTCGTACAAATCATATTTATGGCAAGATATTCTTCTTTACATCCTTTTTTTCTTACATTCCTTTTTTCGTCTTGTCTACTTTCAACATTGTGGAAAAGAATTTTTTTCAAGTTTGTGGCGTCGGCTGTACGAGTGCAGTGTGAAAGTGCTGATTAAGAAACTGTGCACTTCCTTTTTTCACACACGTGTTGTCCGGATTTTCACTTGTCTCGTGCTATAACCCTCTGGAAGTTTGTATATCGGTATCGTATTTCACATATCGACAGAGACGTACCCGTTTTCATTTACTTTTGTTTGTGTCGTTCTTAGCAATCATTTGACATGCATGATATAAATCTGGGTGATAAATGCTACCAGGACATTGATTTTTTTACGATACAATCCTTTCTTCCTCAAAAATTACATATAGTTGCATGGTTGGAATTTCCTTAAACACACTGAAGTCGACGGGGAAAGCCACTCTGTCAACGAGCGAAGTCCATGAAATCTGTCAAAAAAATTAAATTAGAGAGTGATTAGAAATTGGATTGTCATCGTGTATGTCATCGTTTATGTCCTGCACTCTTTTATCTTGTGAAAAACAAATACACTTAAAGCCCTTCTTATACTTCTTGTATATGGTACGTGCATTATGATGGCATTTCCTATATTCTACAGAGAACACTTCTTGAGGAAATTTCGCATGCAAATATACTTTTACAATGCCTTACCAGTAAATTATATAGTGTAGTATTGCAACCCCTAAATGCACATTTTTCAGTTGTTCAGCGGTAGTCAGATTATTTTTTGTTGGGCTTGTGTAACCATAGTAACGATTCTCTTACCTTTAATCTGTATTAATAATACTTCCTTTCTGATGGAATACACATGAGTAATTTACTTTATGCTGGTTTATAAATGTACATATCAATCAAGTTTCGACATGAGAAATGTTTTTGCTGTATAGTCCATCAGCCAGATCCCGAAAAAAAATATTTTTGCTGGATACCCCCGTAGACCGATATTTTTTTGCACGAAATAGAAGGGCAATGTATGGACTTACTTTTTTTGAATGTTGTACTCTGAAAAAAATATGCGGAAAATAGTACAACAGGGGCCAGTTTAGGGGTCCCCTAAATATCCAGACAACCAAGGACAAATCTAACCTAATCCTGACGGACATCAGGCAGTTACAAATGTATTTGAATCTTTTTATACTTTATGTGCGTAAGCCTAATAATTCATCTATTATTGAATTAAGGGAGACAA
>MJUU01049241.1:0-23184 GCA_002080025.1 Modiolus philippinarum
ACGCACTTGAATCTTAGTTTAAACATGCATGAACAAATAAAGGGATATAGAGGGATATGGAGTAAATGTACATGGGACCAAATTCCAATAACTACAAGGTAAGATTAGCAAATGGAACAATGCTTTAATTGTCGTTCTGAAACCTTAATTTTCCAAATTCATACCGCTTTCAGGGTTGTCATTTCTACAATTGTTGGTCGATTTTCATTATTTTTTCAGTCTTCTTATAAGTATTTCAGCGAGAATATATCAAAATGGCCAAACACATGTAAACCTAAAAGAGCAAATTAATCACCAATAGAGAAGTGTTGTCTGATAAGGAAATTGAATCATGTGTTGAATCTTGTCAGCAACAAACATAGAGTATACTGGTAGCTCATTTCATTGTGGTACATACATACGTAGCTATGTAGTAACGGTGACATCACAGTTGGAAATTTGGTTGAAATGAACGTGAAAATCATGATATATATTGGAACCCGCAATATAATGAGAAGCTTGTACATGTTGTATACAAAAATGACAAAACAGTAGTTGGTCCCTTTTATCTTACAAAAGATGACTGTGGGGTTGTTGATGGTTGTTATATATCTATGTATTATAAATCTATATGGTCAAAGCCGATCACAAACACTGATTTCAAGAACAAAGTCACCATTATTTAACTTAAATGTGTGATGCTTTGTACAGTACAGCCAGAGACTTACCATGATAGATCACTGTGATAGACATACCACTCTAAATTTTTTAATGAATATATCTTTTTTCCTGATTGATCTATCCACATAATTTCTTTTGCATATCAAGTGGTAGAATGCATCACTCTAAATGCAAAAGAAAGCATGTTGATAGATCAAACAGGAAATAAAATATACACATTTCACTAAGCAGAGTGATACGTCTATCACAGTGATTTATCACGGTAAGTCTCTGGCTGTACTGTATAATTTTGCGAGGTAAAAGATTCGTGCATCTACAAATGTACCTTCTACTGATTGAGGTATATAAAGGTAGCAACATGTTTTAAAATACACCCTTTTTTCACAAATGTAGCCACATGACATGTCAAAACTGAACAACATCAACACCACCACCCCCCTTTATTCCCATATTATCATTTTAGAACCATGAAGGCACAACTGTGCTTTGTCTCATTAACTTTGAACAGCCTTGTCCTGTAACCTAGGCCTACTATATACCTTTTGTCGACATGGTTAATGGCTAGAGAATTTTCTCGAGGACGAAGGGGTCTCACACATGTTGATCAATGTTGAAATGATGAAATTTCATGAAGTTGAACATTGAATTTATCGATTTGTACCTTGATTCTAACAACCACTGTCATGAATATCATGCTACACGTGTAGTGAAAGGAATTTTCCCTCTAAGATCGGTGACACTATACATTTTTCATACGACTTACCATCTGACTCTTCTTGTAAAACACGACAGGTACAATGAAAAATTTTCAAGCTTCTGAGAGACGATGTTTCGGGATTTCCTTCCAAATAAGGAAATTAAGCCGCGCCCTCAACCATGACTGATATTATCTTAATTTCGTGAAACCTGTGTACATCTGATGTTTTGAGAACATAAATTTGATAGAGATAACTACTTTATATACCAATTCATCATACTGAAATAAAATGAAGCATGGAATCGTACCATGACAACGATGGTGACACAAATTTCCAGCCAGCAACAGACGAAAGTTGGTCGCCATTTTCCTCATGAATATTTATGACCCAAAGAGTTACTTCCCATTATAAGATTGCAATGCGATCACTAAAAATTAGATATGAAAGAGTACGGCGACTTGTCTATTATCTGGAATATTCTTTAAGTCAATCATGTTCACAATTCTCTTAAACAGTTCCCCTGAAAATCGGTCCATACAAACACCCAATAATACCCATGAATAACCACAAGAAACATTTAATAAAGGATAAAATACACTAGATTAGAAAAGAGTTTTCCGTGAAAGTATAAAGCAAAGTATTCAATCGTACTATTACTAGAGTAATTTTGTAAAAATATATTTCATTTATTTAAAGACAGTGCTTAGTGCTTCTGTTGACTATATCAAAGTACATAATACATGTTATATTTGTGTTGCCTATGCTAGTATGCAAAATGCAGAATAACTGATTTTCACGAGTCTAAACCTCGTTCGATTCTGAGGGGGCGGACCTTTTTTGGGATGCCGGGATTTTAGGCTTTTAAGCTTGCTATAATTTTAAGTGCGGGATTTCGGGAAATAAATGCACCGGGAATCGGAATTTCATTTGTTTTCAAGTTCCTTAAATTTATAGTTCCGGATTTCGGGATTCAGTAAAAATAAAGTTGGGATTCCGGGATGAGACCCCTCTGCA
Source organism: Modiolus philippinarum (assembly GCA_002080025.1). NCBI lineage: Eukaryota > Metazoa > Mollusca > Bivalvia > Mytilida > Modiolidae > Modiolus > Modiolus philippinarum. Next base: position 2,373 of record MJUU01049241.1, read on the forward strand.
ACCCTCCAACCCCCGATTTTCATAACAATTACACTGAAAAAAGAAACAATTTATGTAGATAAGCACATTGCTGAACATATTGAACGACACATTTTAAAATAGTTAGTATTGCCTATTTTCGCCAGACGCCCTTATGTTCATTTTTATAATAAGCAGACTGTGTTCGTGTTTATGCATTTGCTTATCATTGAGCTCATCATTGAGTTTACCCTCCGTACGGACACTTTAAATGTAAACAGAGAATCGTATCGGTTAACCCGAAAGATGCGTATTGCTCTATATGTATGCACGTAGGATTTTCAACTGGCATGCAGGGATGCAGTTGTATGGCCTTTTTTCCGAGAGAATGATACGCCTCTCCTATAGATAGGTCCTGTAAAACTGGATATTGGAGAATATGGGATGGAAGGCTATAAAAAGCTGAAAGATTTGTGGGAATTTTGGGATAAAGAGATGCGAGATAATGAGTTGACAGGTGGTAGAAAGGAGATGAGTGGGGTGGGAGAGAGCGGCCCGCTAACCACCCGCGGCACTTTCCTTTACTGGTACTAGACATTCTTTACTGCTTTAGCAAGAAAACTCTATATTCTGCAAAGACTGAAACCATCATATGTTAAATGATTAGACATAAGTTGACGAAAACTGTCAAATTGCAGAATTTAGATTTGGAATGAATTTACATGTATTATGTATGCATACAGACGAATATTACGTCTCTGACCGAGTGTGCTGTCGAAATTTCTAACGTTCCTGGGTGCACAACAGAAAAATGAAAAGAAGTAAACGCCCTTTCTTCTTTCTTCTTTACATCACTCGACTACCGAATTTGGTTTAACTTGACAAGAAATCTGCTATACAATCTTCAAAACGACAAGCCAAGTAAATTTTATTTAAAAATAGGTGGATATACAACAATCAAAGGTATATGAAGAACTTATAAAACCGACTGTTTCAAACTCAAAGTTAACCAACAAAGAATATATCAAGACAGACATATAATTATGTGTCTGACTGTAAGTCATTCCAAAACTTTTAGCCCGATTGTACACAGGGAGGGGTATACAAATTGCTAATTTTGTCCTGATGTAGATAAATTGTCAGAAATGCATTTTTAAAGTTTAATCTTTTTTCTTCTTCTTTTTTTATGGTTATCATATATACAATAGCTCTCTATTATAAGGACTTGAAGTACTGAATTTTTTGTTTCTAATAAATCATTTTTGATATTTAATATTTTTTAATTTAACCTGAAAGCCCTGATTTCGATTTAAATTAGATTTTTGAGAACTTATTTTTGTGGGTTTTAACTGGGCAAATTCCATGTTTCAAGGTAAAATTATACAGTTCATTAATATGTTGCATATTGGATTTACAGTATACAGCCATGTCATGCCTACGGGTCAGGACATGTAGTTATCAATAATTGTGTGCTATAAAGTCAGCGACGTCTTTTCTGTGTATTGTATGCAAATTCAGTAACATCGAACGTTAAATAAATTATATAAAATATAATGTACTAAAATATAAATTGATATTAATTTCCATACACTTTTTTGATGTAAAGTTTTCAAAATGCAAAGTGGATAAAATGCCGGCTACAGGTAGTTTTTGGACTTTGGGATATGATCGAGCTCTTGCGTAGCGAAAATTAGTGCCTCACTACTTATACTGGATTTCTGGTCAGTAGCTGACATATATTCTAATAGAACCAAACATCTAGACGTGTACCATAACATTCGCCACATGACATATGTTTAACTAAAAATGTAACCTGCACGTAAATGAAGATAAATTACATTAAGAACAGAAGAAAAGAACGACTTATGGATGGTTTTAAGTACAAACTTGACAAAGCTTACATGAACATAAATATTGAGGATGTATTAAAAACTCTAGTTAAGTTCGATGTTTTCATTTTCTTGTCTAATAAAAGAACTTGCTCAGTGACAAACAGTTGACCCGAAAGTCTTACATTAGCTTGTTGCAGGATATCCACAGTTTTACACCGACAGCAGAAGCGAAATGACAAATGAAACAATCTCGAATAAAATAAAAAAAGTTCTCGAAATAAATATATCAGAGGAAAACCTAAAAAAAAAGAAATGAAAATATAATCTGTTATACTTCTTACCGCCAACTCTTTAGCGGCATAATATAAATTATGTATTTGTAAACGAGCGCTTTAAATATTCTATATTCTAGTCCATGTGATTTAATCTGAAGTCAATTTTGTTTTCTTATCTGTGATGTTCAAGTTCATGGTATTGGTACCCACGTTCTACCCTCTTTATCAATACTAAATTCACATCGTTGACAAAACAGAACATGTTTATACACATGCATTACTATGTCCAGTAGCATCAATTTCAGATGGTCTAGACTTTGAATGGCCTGTCTGCTATCAAAATGTCCAGAAAAATTACTTAGGGTCGATTCAATAAATGTCTCCCTTCCCGACCTTCATGACCAATCAAATGCAGCGCTGTTGTGACTGATTCATTCTTTGCCTTGATGTTCCTTTGTAAAAAGATAACAAAATGGTCAAAATGCTACATTGTGTATGAACTAATATAAGAAAGATAACAGGAAACACCTACCATGGCCAAAAACCACAATCACATGCCACAATTCACCAGGGAACCACACAAGAAAAACAAAAAAATTACAAAAGACAAACATGGACAACGAATGTACACATATATGGTGTCTGATTCTGTCCACATCAGATGACATTATACAGTTATTTCATGCCCTTGAAGGAAACAGCAATAACTATTGTCCTGAGGTGATGGAAAGGACTTGGGAACTGTTGCCTGAAGCCGAAGGCCGAAGGCAACAGTTTGCAGGTCATTTCCATCATCGAGGAACAATGGTTTTGCAGTGTTTCCTGAAACAGGGCATGAAATAACTGTTTTATTAACTTATATAAACAATAATAAAACTTGTATTAGCAAATAAAAAAATCTTGCCTATAAAAAGGTACACGGATAGAAGTTGAATGACGTCGCACTGCGCAATTATTTTGCGCATGGAACAGTTCGGCCGGAAATCGGTAAACAGTTAACTGTTCCACCCGACGTTAAAAATTTCATGAAAATAGTTAAAAATGCTGCATACGAATAAATGTAACTTTAAGTTAATAAATTGTTTTTTTTAACATAGAAGCTGACACAGATATGCACGTCACAAACTGATGGTGGGGACAGGTTTATTGGATCGGTTCTACCTGAATAATATTAGCATTTTTACTTGACTTGTATAAATTCGTAACATTGAATGCGTAGTTTGGAAGGGCATATCTCGCGTGCCATATTAAAGAGCGATTTTACTGCCAACAAACAAACAAAACAACTAATTGGCAAGGTTATATGTATATTCAACTGTTCGGTTTTAGTTTTAAAATAATTTAATAGAAAAATAGATAATTAAATGAATGAACAGATAGGGACGGGAATGTTAAGATAATAAATTAAATAAGTAAGTAAAATTAAAAATAAAAGTAAATAAATAAAAAATTGAAAACACAAATTAAAATAAATAAAATTAATTAGAAAAATAATTGATATAAATAGAATGAAATAAATAAACAGAAATAATCAATATAAATAGAACAAAATAGATAAATAAAAATATATAATTAAAGTAATTTAATAAATAAAAATCTTTACTCTTGTTTTAAGTGACTTGTCTGTGCAATGAAAATACATATGAAAATATATATAAAAAATATAAATGAAATTTATAAGTTAAATAATTGAAATATAAATGAAATAAATAAATAAATAAAATAATAAATAAATTGATTGAATAAAGAATAAATAAAATGATTAAACAAATAAAAGTCTTTACTTTTGTTTTTAGTGACTTGTCAGTGTTGTAAAAGCTTGGCCAGTGTTGAGTAAACGCTGATCAGTCATTCTAAACGCTACCTGTGTTGTATATATCTGTTGAGAATGCCTGTCCAGCGTTGAATCAACACTGATCAGTCGTTTTCAACACTTCCTGTGCTGTAAAAGACTGACCTGCGTTGAAAATGTCTGTCCGATGTTGAGTCAACGCTGGTCAGTCATTTTCAACACGGATCAGTCTTTTACGACGCAGGTAGCGTTGAAAATGACAGATCAGCGTTGACTCAACACTGAACAGACATTCTCAACAAAAATCAGTCATTTACAACACAGGTAGTGTTGAGAATGACTGACCGAAGTTGACTCAACACTTGTCAGTCTATTACAACACAGGTAAAGACTGAGATTGATTGAAAGGGGTTGGCCAAACTCTGATCAGACATTTTCAGTCAAATCTAGTGTTGAAAAAGACTGATCAGCGTTGAATCAACTCAGCCATTCTCAACTCTGTTCAGACATTCTAAGTAAAAAACGACTGTCTCTGGTAAAATCAGTCAAAATATTTTTCAATAGAGTGTACTGTAGAACGTTAGCAATGTACCGCGCTTTTAATGTAACGTCACGTCTCCGTGACGTGGCTTAGTTGGCTTTATAATACAACGATCTTATGTACAGGATGTTTTTTTGCTAGTTGTCCTACGCTACACGATATTTGGTGCCGTTACCAGGATGCGAAGTTGAAAAAAAATAGAGCGGGACATCGAGGTACCGTAAATAAACTTTTAAGGAAATTCGACGAGCATCAACAGACTTCCGAGATTGACAATGAGAACATTTCGAATTTATTAGATTCAATTACACGCAAACACAAGATATTAGTGGATCTGGACGCAAAGATAGTGGAGCAATCAACAGAGGATACAGTAGCCGAAGAAATAGAAGAAGCAGATGAGTACATGTATAATTTTGAGTTCAAAATTTAGCAAATTTGTAATTATCGCAATCTGTCTCAACTAGTCAGAGTCAGAGTGAAACCTCTCAATTGAACCCTAATGCAGATAATTTCATTCCACCATCTATGCCATCTAGTATACAATCTAATGTAGCCTCGTCATGCATAAGCAATCCTCGAGTTCCCGAGAATGTATCGTTTATGGGTCCGTCTACGCACATCCCAAGTATACGGTCATCTACTAGTTAAAGTGAATATCACAAGCTTCCGAAGTTATGTTTGCCGACATTCAATAGAGATATCTTAGAGGGGCAATCCTTTTGGGATTCGTATGAGAACGCTGTTCATACAAACCCTACATTGAGTGACGTAAAAACGTTTAACTACTTAAAGTCCATATTACAGAATGAAACACTACAGACCGTAGCAGGTTTTTCAATGACAAACACTAATTACGAGAAAGCTATTGCATTGTTACAAGAGAGATATGGACAAACTCATGTTATAATTAAAACATACATGCATGCCCTACTTGAATGTTTCACCGCCAATATATGGTTTAGCCAGTCTGAGAAGTTATTATGACAAAATTGAAACATACGTACGGGGATTAGAATCGCTAGGTCAGACAGATGAAACTAATGGATCACTCTTAGTAACCGTTATACTGAATAAAATGCCCGCTGAAAAACGGCAAAATTTGGCCCGTGAGCACAAATCAACAAACTGGAAATTAGGTGATTTGAGTGAAGAGACTTTCGCAGATTTGTAAGCAGAAAAATCATTGCCGAAATTAATTATTTCAGACAACACAACCACCTACGTAGCAGCCACCAAACATATTGAGATACATACCAATTCACAAACACTTGTCGAAAAACTAAACAACTTTGGAACAACGTGGAATTTTATTCCAAAAAGAGCTCCCTGGTGTGAGGGATTCTGGGAAAGGCTTATTGGTGTCACAAAGGAGAGTATCAAGAAAGTATTGGGAAGATCATTAGTGAACGTTGATGTATTAAGAACTGTCGTTACGGAGGTTGAAAACATATTAAATGACAGGCCGTTAACATTCGTTTCGTATGATCCATTGGATGAACCGCTAACACCGTTGCATTTACTGTACGGAAGAAAAATAACATCGCTACCATACCCAGATATCAGTGGAACAGAAAATTCGCCTTGTGAAGTGACACATTATACTGTGAATAAACTGTCTAAAGTTAAAAATCATATTATTCAGCAGTTTTTGACCAAATGGAAACATGAATATTTGACGTAATGCGTGAAAACCATCGACATTCAAGAAGAAACACACAGACAATCAGCGTTGGAGATGTCGTACAAGTGTGCGAAGATTCGCCGAAATTCAAATGAACTTTGGCTATTATCGAGAAACTCAGCATTGGAGGTAATGGATAAATGAGAGAGATCAGCTACAATACGGACAAAACATTGACTTTCGTCACGCCAAATAAAAAAAGTTATACCCACTTGAGATTAATGTGAATCGGGATAGTTTAGACAGTGATCATTGCATAAGTGAAGTCGACAATGTGGATTCAAATGTAAAACCATGTCGTAAATAAAAAAACTGTTGCCAAGGAGAAAATCAAGAACTGGACATCGTAACTATTGATTTAAGTCTTAACTTATCCAGAGACTGTAATTGGTCAGGTTTAAAGTAATACTTTTTTACTCAGAAGGACATCAATTATTCTGAGAGCTTAAGTTTCGATATATATTTTTGTTTTGTATCAAATGAAACTTAACTTATTTTTACTTTTGCGCAGCTTAGGGTGTCGTGAATACGTTATAATCGTTTCAGAGAACATTAATTTATATAAGTTACGCTAGTAGAACGTTAGCAATGTACCACGCCTTTAATGTAACGTCACGTCTCCGTGACGTGGCTTAGTTGGCTTTATAATACAACGATCTTAAGTACAAGATGTTTTTATGCTAGTTGCCCATCGCTATACGATAGACCCCTTACAGCTCTGAAACGGTAAGAGCTATGCCAAATCGGTTGTTATTCCTCTGAAAGCTTACGATGAGAGGAATCGAAAGAAAAAAATCCATTCAAAATCTAATGAAAAAAAAATTTCACATATTTCTAATAATTGCAATTTTGGCCCATTTGACCCCTTATAGCTCGGAAACAGTAAGAGCTATGTCAAATCCGTTGACATAACAATGAAAGGTTACATTGAGAGGAATTAAGAGTAACACCAAATATATTGACATAACTCTGACAGTGAGAGGAATCCAAAGAAAAAAATCCCATCAAAATCTGATGTAAAATAAAGATTTTACATATTTCTAAAAATTGCAATTTTGGTCCCTTTGACCCCTATAACTCGGAAACCGTAAGAGCTACGCCAAATCCGTTGTTATACTACTAACATCCTACAATGAGAGGAATCCAAAGAAAAAATCCCTTTGAAATCAGATGGAAAATAAAAAAAAATAGATAATCCGCATGTTTGCAGTTTTTGAACCCTTGGGCTCTTTATAGCCTGGAAAAGAAACAAGGTATCAAAAATCTGATGGTGCAGCGCTATGTTAGTTTTTCATAAGGAATCCATTGTAAAAAACTGCATCGAAATCGGACTAAAAAAAGAATTTTTTTTAAAATTCCCCAATTTTGGGTCCCATTATCTTGTGAACAGTACATGCACATGAAATCCGTTGGCATACTCCAGATTGGAAATTTCCTCAAGATGACACTGAAGGAAACCCCATCAAAATCTGATAAATAATAAAGATTCTACAGTCAAATATGTGAAAACATCAAATTTAACCCTTTTTGGCCCCTTTTTTAAAAACGGGTAGGGCCACAATGATTAAAACTGAGCCAAGCCTTCCTTCTCTGCCAAGGATCATTGTGCCAAAAGTTCATAAGGATTGGTCGACTGGAACTAAAGTTATTGACCAAAAACAAAAGTGTCTACAGACAACGACGACAACGACGACGACAACGACGACAACGACGACTACGCCGACGACAGTACCATACCATTATACGACCCCAAAAATATTTGCGGTCGTATAAAAATCCAAAATACGGCAATAGACGATATTCTACTTTCAAATTTTTGGGTAATTGTCGACATCTTACCCAAAATCTACTGGACTGGTTTCCGACGTCAGTTGAGCGTAATCTAGGAATTCTCCTATTTATTATCTTGACCTAAAATCAATTGGTTGGAAATGACCCGCCTGGGGTAAAATGTTGATTTATGACATGTTCAAACCAATTATAAACACCTTTCATGTTTTGAAAGATGGATTTATTTCCTTTGCCCTCATACAGTGAGACGCCATTTTTACCCAGTTTGACCTCTTTGACCCGCCATTCTAATAGCCGGAACGTTCCGGATTTTGACTTTTGGAAAAAACGTTTATTCATATCTAACAGTTGTGACAGCATGACAAATACAAACAAATTAACAAAAATGAACAAGAACGACACAAAACTAAAGCACTAGCAGTGTGAAAACCTATCTTTAAAAACCTGAAACTTGAGATATCATCGGGTGTTCTTGAAGGGTAGGCATGATCTCTTCCATGGGTGGCACCCGTCACAGTGCCAGTGAAATGCCGGGCTTTGTCCGATACTTATTAGTTCTACACTCATTAGTCAGACACTTGTTAGTTCAATTCAACATTATCATCTACAATTTTCCCGGGAGTTTTCCACCCGCTTTGTCTTTAAACCTCTTGGACTTTGGCTCTTGACAATTCTGTTTGGTAATTTTGTTCTTACCCTCATTGTCTTCTCTTGTCCTAAAAATAGTCAGAATAGGGCAAGTGTCGAATCAATATCAGAGCTACTAATCGGACGATCGATTGCTGGAAACCATTCCAATAGGGTCTGTAAGTCTCGTCATATGACCTCCGAGAATTCACGATAAGATTACAATTGGAAAACGTTTCCCGCCAAAAATGAGGTCTTAGGATTATGACGTTCAAGGTTTTGTTTGAAACGTCACAAATATTTGTTAAAAAATTAACTTCCGGGTACAATTTATGTGCCCGGAAGTTACAAAATTGAACGAGACTTACAGAATGGTTTCCAGCAATCGATCGTCCGATCAGTAGCTCTGATGTTGCTTCGACACTTGCCCTATTCTGACTATATTTTAGTTCTAGAATTATGTCACATAAATATAATTGTATTTCAACGACATATAATTCGGATTAAAGTGAAGGGCTAATGTGCAATATTGCATTATATTATAGAATAACATAATACTGAAATTGCTGTCAGTTTTGATTCTGTGCATTTCGACAACTTTTGTCTCTTCAGTGCAGATAAATCAAAATATTGGAAATCCATATACTGAAATACGTGTAAAGACTAATAGAGAACAAATAACCAGTAAGCTCTAAATAGAAAAGCCAAAATCAGATAAGGACAGAGCTATGTAAGAGGGAGATACTCCTTAGTTTTGAACAAAATTTTGTTAAATTTAGATATTGCAAGTTTCCAGAAAAAAACTGGCTACTGAGTTGGTGAATACCCTGGAGGACTAACAGTCCACCAGTAGAGGCATCGGCCCAGTGGTGATAAATAATATTATACCCAAGTTGCTGTTAATTTGGATTATGCATATTCGCATTTCGACATCTTATGTCTCTTCAGTGCAGATAAATTCAAAATATTGGAAATCCATATACCGAAATAGTGTAAAGACTGATAGAGAACAGATAACAAATAGTTCTAAATAGAAATGCCGAAATCAGCACAAATGAAGTGCAGTTTAACATATATTTTTATGATGTCCATTCATTCGCATGATGCAAAATTTTGCTCTGCAGATTGATTGATTGATTAGTTAGAGTTTAACGTCCAATGAGCAACAGCTATATCTGGACGAGAACAAGTTAATCAATTCAAAAAATTGTAAGTGAAAGAAGAAAGAAATAAAGTTGGAAGGGAAAACCAGGGTAACGACTTTTGATTGCCACTGGAAAAGGGGAGAAATGGGTAGGGGCAGAAAATTTAGCCTTCCATACGACACCAAGTGCGTCTGCTCCTTTAGAGAAATAAAGAAGGGTTCTTTATACTGCATGGAGCGTGGCGTTTCTCCAAACAGTTTGGCTACAATGGTTCGTGGTCAGGCTTTCCGTATTATGACCTGACTACCCCTCATAGACAGTGCATTCCCCTATCCACCAACGCGCCCGGCAGCTCTGTAGCCGGAGCCCCTGAAAACCGATCCAGGTGCCGGGTCTCTGTTAGGAAGACTCATACTCCAAGCTCAGAGAATGCTGCGGGTCTATTCATAAGCCGGGATCGCGTCCGGCGGTTGCACTGCAGAGCTCAGACCTCTTTTTTTCTCTTGAATATACAAGCACAAGGCAATCTCTGCATATCATCTAAAGACGTTAGAGTTCCCTTGCATCCCCGTAATTAAGATAAAAACGAAGTTTGGTTAAGGTTCAGTTGGCAAAGAAACAATTCACCTGGAAAACAAAAAAGAATTTTGAGAAATAGGTAGAATAAAGAACACATTTTCAGATGATATGACAAGGTTTCAAAATCAGAGAACTGTCTCAAAGGGTCGATTGAATGCAAGATAAAAATAGAAGAGCTGCACTTATCAGAAAGGGGTATAACTACTTTCTTGTGAATTCATTTCCTTCAGTATTCCAATTTTGTGAGTGTATTAAATCTTCAGAAGAGTTGAACCAGCTTATCTATCACGATTTCGTAACAAAATCACTTCAAAGTGAATAGAACAACAACCTGCCTTGTATCTACTGGGTACCCAAATTACAAATGCCCTTACAAACAGAGATACATTGCTGGGTCTGCCAAATGCACAACAAAACCCCTTTCTAAGCTCCTCACTTCATTACTTACTGCAGTCAAAGATGGCCTCAAGATATATAGTGATAAAGTATACAACAAGTGGAGTGAATCAGATATGGATTCTCAAAAATTCAAAAGACTTATTAGAATATCTATCTTCAACTGAACTCAACCACTGCAACAGTGTCAAAACATTTGATTTTTCTACTCTCTATACTACTCTTCCACACGATAAGCTAAAGTCAGTACTCCGGTATATAATACATCAGTCTTTCTGTACCAAAAAGGGTGAAAGAAGATATTCATATTTAGTGATAGGTAAAGATGGGGCCTATTTTGTTAAACATCACACTGATTCACATAAAAAGTATACAGAAGAGAATGTCATCGCAATGCTGGAATTCTTAATTGATAACATATTTGTAGAATTTGGAGGACAAGTTTTCCAGCAGACAATAGGGATACCTATGGGGACTAATTGTGCGCCACTTTTAGCAGATCTGTTTCTTTATTCGTGTGAAGCCAGGTTCATACAATGGCTAGTTCAGAAAAAAGTCAATAAGCTAGCTAAATCCTTTAATTTCAGTTTCCGTTATATAGATGATGTTCTTTCATTGAACAATCCTCAATTTAAAGATTACTTTCATCTTATATACCCAAATGAACTCGAAATTAAAGAGACCACTGATACACCATCATCAGCATCATACCTGGACCTATACCTCTTCATTGACAACTCTGGACGTTTGAAAACAAAACTTTACGACAAGCGTGATGATTTCGACTTTCCAATAGTGAACTTCCCGTTTTTAAGCAGTAATATTCCCACTTCTCCGGCATATGGCGTGTACATTTCACAACTCATTCGCTATTGCCGTGCCTGTAATTTGTACAGCGATTTTGTCAACAGAGCGAAATACTGTCTCAAAAACTTATACATCAAGGGTATGTTTAGTCACTGTTGCAATTGTCACTACAGACGTTTTACGGTCGTCACCACGATTTGACAGACCATTACAATATTTCTTTTTCACAAATGAGAACAGATATTTTTGGGTAGATCCAGAGTTTGTTTCCGGACTGACTTACACCGACTGTGACAAACCGGACTTTTCACTGGCAGTGTGACGGGTGCCACGCGTGGAGCAGATCATGCTTACCCTTCCGGAACACCTGATGATACTCTCCGTTTTTCAGAGGGAGTTCACACTGTCCGTGCTTTTGTTGTCTGTGTTGTCTTTGTTGTCTTGTATATCAAACTGTTATTTTTTATTTGTTGTCTTCGTCGATTATGTTAGTGATAAAGATTTGTCCTTGTAATTGTCTTAAACTTAAGAGATACACAAATGCTTTTCAAACTTTCACTTTGGTAATGTTTGAGGGTTAGAGAAGTAACATGCACCATGGATTTTAATCGGTTTGTCTACGGGTTAGAAAATGACAATAACCAGTCAGCAACTATACAGATATTTCAACATCATATTTTAACTGGCTGTGTGTCGGGTGCCATGCGTGGAGCAGATCATGCTTACTCTTCCGGAGCACCTGATGATACCTCAGTTTTTATAGGGATTCACACTGCTAGTGCTTTAGTTTTGTGGCGTTCTTGTTCATTTTTGTTTATTTGTTTTGTCTTTGTCATACTGTCTCAATTCGTGTTGCTGTAAATTGCCGTGATGTTGAATTTATGATTTTAGAATTTCCCCTTTTCTTTTCTTGCTTCGGTATTCGTTTGCCGATGTATTCAAATGTATTTTCATACTTTTAGATATTAGATTCAGTAACAGTACTCCCCACTTGACTACATTCTGACGGATTCTGACAAAGTTTGTGTTAAAATTCGTTGTTCAACACCTACAGATCTAAACTTAAATTACTGCCATGTGGGAGGGCAAATGTTCTTCACTTGCAAAAATTAGTTTTGGTTCTTCGACGAACAAACAAATAGAATGGCAATACATCTTTCATACATCTAACTAAGTATGGGATTCATTAGATCATAATCTTCCAGCTATGGGATTTTATTGTCGCGAATAAATGACCTGTGGTACTATTTATTGTAGTGTCCATGTTATATCTGTCCATTGATGGATACAGGGGATGACTTAAAAAGGTGGGTGGCATGTTTAAATCACTTGCAGAATGTAAGTAAAAATTGACAAATTATGCAAAAAGCGTTAAAAGAATAACCAAACAAAAATATTCTCCCTCGGAAGGGTGTACAAGACAGTAGATTGGGTAGTAAATTTCCGGCTCTTACCCAATGTGCCAATGGGAGTATATTTCGGCAGTGGTTTTCCAATCTTTAGATTCGAGTTGCACTGACGAGATGTAAATTCATCGAAATGGGCCTATCTGCAACAGTGAAATTCAAATGTAGTGATGCATGTCACTCAGATTTTAATGGTCAAATTCTTCAGTGGAAAGATGTTCTCGATAATAGCACATCCTAAAACTCTAACTCGGTGGGTCCTTGACTTTTGACGCATATAATTTATTTTTCAGGACCTGTATACATGCTTATCCTGAGGAAAATATAAGATCTCCAAGTTTGTCGCTGTTTTTAGACGTTATATGTATAAGGTGCAAGACACTTCGGGTGTTTTTATATAATACTTCTGTATAATACAAGTGTCAATCCTAAATGACATAGATAGATCGAGACTAACTTGGTTAAGGTGTTCGACAAGTTTCACAGTCAGTTCGTTTTTTTTACGTGTTTGTAAATGGGTCATTTTCTCTTTGACACATTCCCCGTTTCCCTTCTCTTTTCTAAATCTACAAATATCTACGATGTTACTTTAAATTTAGTTTCTGTAAGTTTCCCTTTCTTCTCCGTTATACAGATTATTTTACCATTTTCATGAAAAAGCGAAATGCTTATAATAATTGAACATTGAAAAAATATTATTTCTTAATTAACTAAAAAGGCTCAGAGACCGAGCCTGTATCGCCCACCTGACAAATTGCTTCTATGCCACGCATGACCAAAACTAATGTTTTTACCAATGATGTCTAATGTTTAGCTATGTTCTCGAATAGCACCCGTGTTATTTGACTGATCATATTGAAATGAGCAATCTTTGCAAAGGACCTTCTATAAATCATTCCAATACAGTTTACTTAAATTTGCTTGAATAGTTTCAGAGAAAATGATAAAAAGGATGATTTCCTCATAGGCTCCAATGTTAAACAATGTTCCGCGCTGGCCACAATGTTTTTTTTTGTTTTTTGTTTTTGTCAAAACGAACGAAATGAAATGAGCAATTCTTGTTAAGCACCTTCCGAAAGCCATTCCTGTAAACTTTGATTGAATTTGCATCAGCAGTTTCAGTGGAGATTATGAAAATGTGATTTTTCCCATAGGGTCCAATTTTCAACTATGTTCTGTGCTGGCGGCAATGTTTTTAGTCTGATCTGAACAAAATGGGCAATCTTTGTAATGGACCTTAGTACATCATTTCTGCTAAGTTTTGTTGAATTTGCTTCAGCTGTTTCAGATGAGAAGATGAAAATGTGGTTTTCCCCATAGGGTCGTATGTTAAACCTCAGTTCCGCGCTTACAGCCATGATTTTCATCGGATCTGAACAAAATGAGCAATTTTTGTAAAGGACCTTCCACACATCATTCCTGTAAACTTTGGTTGAATTTGATTCAGCTGTTTAAGAGGAGATGAAAATGCGATTTTCCCCGTAAGGTCCAATGTTAAACCTAAGTTTCGCGCTGGCAGTCATGTTTTTTAACGGATCGGAACGAAATGAGCAATCTTTGTAAAGGACCTTCCATATCATTCCTCCAAAGTTTGGTTGAATTTGCTTCAGTGGTTTCAGAGGAGAAGATTAAAACGTGATTTTTTTCCCATAGGGTCCTATGTTAAACCCCAGTTCAATGCTGACAGCTATGTTTTTGATCGGATCTGAATAAAATGAGCAATCTTTGTAAGGACCTTTACTCCATCATTCCTCTAAAGTTTGGTTGAATTTGCTCCAGTTGTTTCATAGGAAAAGATGAAAATGTCATTTTCACTTAGGGTCCAATTTTAAACTATGTTCTGTGCTGGCGGCCATGTTTTTTATCGGATTGGAACGAAATTAGTAATTTTTGTAAAGGACCTTAAGTACACCATTCCTGTAAAGTTTGATTGAATTTGCTGCGGTGGTTGAAGAAGAGAAGATGAAAATGTGATGTTTCCCATAGGGTCCAATGCTAAACCTAAGTTCCGCCCTGGCGGCCATGTTTTATTTTTATTGGATCGGAACGAAATGAGCAATATTTGTAAAAGACCTTCCATATATTATTCCTATAAAGCTTGGTTAAATTCTCTTTAGTGGTTTCAGAGAACATGAAAATGTGATAAGTTAACGGACGGACAATGGACGACAAGCGGGCGACGGACACCAAGTGATAGCAATAGCTAACAGTGACCCTTTGGGACAGGTTAGCTAATAAAATGTGTAGAGATATATAATAAGACAATATACAATGGAAACTTTCTTTGTTCTACACAGAGATGGCTTGAGCAATGTTATCTGATTTTATTGCATATCAGTTAAAAAATCTGAGATTTCATTGGGTAAGTACTGACATGCAAAAATATAGAGTATGGACTTTTCTGATATTGACAGTCAATATCGACTGGAAATCGGACGCCGGATTTAAATTGATTTCCCTTTTATAAAATGAAGTGAATTTTCTACGTCAATCAACCAATGAAAATAAACAACAATAAACATTACATTTCAACGTTTTAAGAAAACCGCAAACCACAATCAACCTTGGTTCAGTGATAATTGCCGTAAAAACGAATGATTTTCACGCGGCAAAAAAGAAACATAATATCGAAAAAAAACTGATAATAGCAGAAAATTGTTAATAATTGCTAGTAAAGCTTACAAGGCTGAAATGAATAAAGCTTATCAAGAGTATCAATTCAAAACGGAACAAGAGTTACGAGATTTGAGTAAACTGATTCCAGGCAGTTATGGCAATTGTTGAATAGAATTGACAGAAAACAGGATCGTGGTGCTAGCATTCCGATCGACGAATGTTTCCTTTTTGCCGTGTGAAAATTTTTCGTTTTTTTAAGATTTTGTACTGCTCGCTCAATTTCAATTTCAGTAATTAAACCATTAAATATATTATTCGCGGTCGGGTCATTACAGTTTGGGAGATTAAATTCTAATTCGTCGCGATCGTCACGATTTAATTCTCTAAAGTTATCACTCGTGACAATGATCGCGACGATTTAGAATTTAATCTCCCAAATTGTGATGACCCGGTCGCGAAAAATATATCAATAATCTATTAAATGGTTCAATTACTGAAATTGAACGAGCAGTACAAAATCTTAAAAACGGAAAAGCGTCAGGTTTTGATATGGTTGTAAATGAATATATTAAGTCTACTATTCATTTTATGCTGCCTTTTTACGTAAAATTGTTCAATAAAGTATTAGATACTGGTGTAATACCTAATGCTTGGACTTTGGGTGTTATTGTTCCTGTTTATAAAAATAAGGGGAATCCTATGAATACAGATTCATACAGAGGGATAAGTCTTGTCTCCTCTATTGAAAAATTGTTTACTGCCCATATTAAATAGTAGACTATCTAAATATGCCGATCTTGTTGATATAATTCCTAAAGCCCAAGCTGGTTTTCGGACAAATTATTCAACATTGGATAATATATTCTGTTTGCAAGCCCTTATTGAATTTTACTTGTCTCTTGGAAAAAAATTGTTTTGGAGATAGGGGTTATGGCAAAAACTTGTACAAAATAATATTACTTGGAAAATTTTTACCGTTATTTTTAATATGTATAAAAATGTTAAGTCATGCGTTAAAATGGGCGAGGATATTTCTGGATTTTTCACTTGTGATTTAGGGGTGCGACAGGGAAAAAATCTATTGCCTTTCTTATTTTCGATCTTTTTATCTTTTTACAAATAATAGGGTCTGTAAGTCTCGTCATGTGACAACGAGAATTCACGATAAAATTGTAATTTGAAAACGTTTACCGCCAAAATATGACGTTGCAGGATTATGACGTACAAATTGTTTGCTTGAAACGTCATATGTTTTTGTTAAAAATGCAACTTCCGGGTACAAATCATGTGCCCGGAAGTTCCAATATTGGACGAGACTTACAGACCCTATATCACAGGTCTTGAAACAGTATTAATACAATGTGAATAACAAATAAGATTATACCTACTACTTTTCATTTTGTTTTACGCCGAAGATACGACAATTCTGGCTGAAACTGAAAATGACACGAAAAAGTAGTTTGCAAAATGTTCGAATTATATTGTACTCAATGGAGACTTTCTGTTAATACAGAAAAACAAATAACTAAATACCGAGGTTACTGTGAATTTAATTTCTGCATATGCGCATTTCGACAACTGATGTCTCTTCAGTGCAGATAAAATCTAAACGTTTGGAAGACCAAAAGTAGTGATTTTTGTATGCCGATCTTGTTGATACAATTCCGAAGAATCAATTAATCAGGGTTAATGTATCAATACTTGGATTACAATATAATTCGAACATTTTCAAACCATTTTTCATATCAAATGGAAAGGTACTTCTTATAATTTCGCTCTTTTTGGTATTACTTTAGATATTGTTGAGTCTTATACGTACTTAGGCATATTATTTAATTATAATGGTAAATTTACTTATGCTAAAAAGAAGCTAGTTGAACAGGCTGAAAAGGCATTCTATGCTCTTTATAAGAAAATAAGAAACATGTCAATACCAATTGCCTTACAGTTGAAATTGTTTGATTCTTTGATCGTTCCAATATTGTAATATTCTTCTGAGGTATGGGGTTTTGAAAAAATTGCTGCCTTCGGCTCGGGTCATATCAGTTTTCATGGTACATATCATTACCCTTGGGTAGTCCATATTTTGTGACATTGCATTCAATGTCATTTACTAAATGTGTAAGTAATATCTATGAATTCGAGGAATAGCCAAACCCGGGAGGGGACAATTTCACTTTTCACATCTTTAATTCTAAATCCATTTAGTTTATGCAGCAGACTCTTATATTAACCCACCATTTCTGTTGAAATGCCTGTACCAAGTCAGGACCATTGCGGTCGAAAATTTTGTCGGTGGTTTCCACCTGACTTGTCTTTTTGTCTCATGGACTTCGGCTCTTGACAACTGTATTCGGTAATTTTGGTATTTCCCCCATTGAAATATTTTCGTCTTTTATTTTGGCGTAAACATTCGCAAATCCCGTGCAAGATGACTGAATTTTCTTATCTACAGTCTTATTTAAGAATTGAGTGCATTAATTTTCAAGTTTCATTGGGGTATATGAAATTGTTCACCGAAGCATATTGAAAATGTGCGCCCGGTCAACCTATCAAGTTGGCTGTATTTAAATGAATATGAATGAAACTTTATTATTTATGTATAAATTATTAACTTCGCAATATAAAACAAAACACGTTTGAAAAGTTACTTTTTTCATAAATATTATACATTTATCCATGGAACTTAAGGTAAAAAGGGTCCATTTACAAGAAAAATAACCGATGATTTTTAATAAACAATGTTCTGTTCTATTTTGACAAAAAGAGTCATTAATTTGTTCTATATATCAATAACGTGAAATTTACAGAAACTGCAGAGATATAAACTACGAATGACATGTGATCAGTAAAATAATAATAATAATAATAATAATTATTATTATTATTACATGGCATTTTTCATATCACACCCTTTATCAGCCCGCAGTCAAAATCAACCCTTTACCAGCCCAAGGTCGTTATATCAGCCCGTGAGCCATCAGGCTCGAGGCATGATTTGGACTACGGGCTGGTGAAGGGTGTGATATAAAAAATGACATGTAATAATATTTTTATCATATACTTCAACTGTAAAAAAATCAACTAAAAATATACTCATGCTTATAAAATGTAGTATTCGTATTTTGTTATTTATATAATATACTTATATAGAGAGAATTATCACAAGATATAGACTGCCCAAGGGATAGCGATATGGACTGACTTCAAGATAATGCTCGAGCCGTAGGCGAGGGTATTATCGATTTGATATCCCATATTTAGAAAATTCTGCATTATTTTTCATTTTTTGTCGAAATTCAATTGAACAATTTTTGCCTCTCGTTATAGAAATTACAAAAAAAAAATACTAGCTTCCTGTTCGAAGCTAACTAAACGGATACATATTCTCTTCTTAGCTAGGATATATATTATGTTTTTCGACGATTTCGTTCACAAATATCCATATTCAGTAACAAAATGCCAATTTTTCTGTTGAATTTTTTTTATAATAATCCATATGATTGTGCAGTATACAGTGCACATCAACGTGCTGCAGTAGAAAGCAAAAATAATTGCTATTGTCTTCTTGTTAATGCATTACAAACAGTGTACATGATGAAACTGTAGCCTTGGATACAGGTGATAAACTTCAATTATGCAAGACTCGGGTACAGGTAAATTTTGTTAATTGGTACAATCAACACAGCTGTCACTTGTTTAACAGGTAGGGTCATAAATCATTCTTTGGTCACTTTAAAATGTTCATTAAGGTAAAATAATATACAAAAATCGTCAATATTAGTAATTTCCCTTGAGTTCAGTAATTTTTAAAATGAGAACAAATCGTCAGACTAAACAGAGGAAATTTCATTTGGTCTGATAACAACATGCGTTATTGAGAAAAATTTATTCTAAATTAGTCTTCTGTTTTGTCTTATGTCTTCTACATCTATGCTTTTCACGTACGTTATCAATATCGGCGCAACATGCATAGGAGTAGAGAAAATAAGACAATAAATTAATAAATAAATTCACATTCTACACTGCCTAGTTAGTTTTCGAAAGAAAAAAAAAAAGAAATATACGTTAGTATATATATTATACTAGATGCTTTGTTTTGGATCGTTTTAACCTGGATATGGGATGTTGTCTCCTTGACATTTACCCCATTTCCTTTCTTTTTCATATATACATTGAAAAAGACGAATGGGTAAGAAGTGAGATCAGTAGATGATTTAATTTTGGAAATTCAGCATATATTTAAATGTATTACATCCTCTAGAGTGACGTCAAACTGTATATCAGTCCCAAGTTGGGCCTTGTTACATTTTTTATGTTTGAACGGCTATTCATATTAATGTCAGAAAATTCACACTGAAGAAAATGAACAGTCTGTAACTTGTCAGTGCCTTATCAAAAGCATATGACATATTCCATGTTGAAAACATATAGGATATAAGGGGACAGGCAAAATGTTGTACTGTTACGGCTTCTTTATTAAACTAGCAAAAAATGGGACATTATGTAACTTCTTAACAGCGTGTTCAGTGAAACTTCTATTTCATCAAAGCTTTTATTGCGCGAATTATTTATATATATGCATTTCATCAACACAACATCCAACTTTTGCAAGTCTAAGGCTTTTGTCAAATATAAGATGTATACCTTTAAAACAGATATGTATTCAACGTAAACTGCAACATCTAAATTTATCTTTCAAAGTATTGAAACGCTATTTTTAGGATTTAACCTTTTTATTTCGATAATGAAATAATTGATTTTGTTTTCTTTTTTTTGTTATGTATATGCTTTTGTTTTGCTTTTTTTCTCGTTTTTGTGTTTTTTTTACTTGCTATTTGTATATTGTATTTTTTCGTTTTTTTTTAAATTCTAAAAAAAGCTCGGTAAGCCTGGCTTGTAATTTTTTGAAATCTAACTACCGGATAAAATATGATAATATTTAAACGGGATCTTGTGGTGTAATCTATAATTATTGTTATTATTTTTTATCAATAAAAATTTTATGAAGCGATTTTGAGATAGTTTCTAATTGCTTCGGGGTGTTTATATAATATTGGTGTTATTTCTATAACCACTTCCTTAAAGTCACATGTCCTTCCAATCCTGGTCAAGTTGTTTGACAAGCAAAGGTGAGATTTTTCATAAATTATTTATCGTATGTATTAATTAAACATGTTCACATATACTAGTATTCAAACTCAAAAATTAACTGCAAGAAAAGTTACTGTAAATTTTGGTATTACACGTAACTATTTCAACAATTTGTGTCTCCGGAGCTAAACAATTTCAAGGGAAGGAATGCCTTTAAGTTTTCATAATTTTGGTGCCAGAGTAAATAAGTATTTTAATCCTACTTGTCA
>MJUU01049242.1:10740-23816 GCA_002080025.1 Modiolus philippinarum
TCCAAAAACTTGAATGTAAATCAATCAAGCATAAAATATAGGTCAAAGTGACCTAATTTTGCATGGATGCTGACCTACCATCAAAGTTGCATACATATGCAAGGTTACATGATCCTACCATGTATAGTGACTGAGATGTGAACTCGGACGTAAACTTGAATGTAAGTTCTTCAAGTGGAAAATGTAGGTCAAAGTGACCTAATTTTGCCTGGATCCTGACCTACCATCAGAGATGCATGCATATGCAAGGTTACATGATCCTACCATGTATAGTGACTGAGATCTGAACTCGGACGTAAACTTGAATGTAAGTCGTTCAAGCGGAAAATATATGTCAAAGTGACCTAATTTTGCCTGGATGCTGACCTACTATCAGAGATGCATGCCAAAGATGCATCTGTATACAAAGTTTGAT
Source organism: Modiolus philippinarum (assembly GCA_002080025.1). Classification (NCBI taxonomy): domain Eukaryota; kingdom Metazoa; phylum Mollusca; class Bivalvia; order Mytilida; family Modiolidae; genus Modiolus; species Modiolus philippinarum. The sequence goes on from MJUU01049242.1 coordinate 11,156, forward strand.
GATCCTACCCTTCATAGTTACCAAGATATATACCTAAATGCGGACGCGGACGTAGACGCGGACGCCTGGGGTACTCCAATAGTCCTCCTCAACTTCGTTGAGGCAAACTAAAAATGGTTACCAACTGACAAAAGTGATAATTCTGTCAAAATAAAAGGAGCTATAGACCAAGATAATTGTGTGAACAAAGAGTAAAGTATGTCCATTCTATGAACCAAAAATGGAAGGTCTACCTCTTTTCTCTGATTTATTCTGAAGGTCGAAATTTTCAAATAGTGTTTTCTTAAAATTATATTTTTGTCAGTTGGTAACTTGTTGCACTAATGGGACGATATGGTTGTCCATTATGTTTGTTTATTTCCCAACTGGCTCCACTGCGCTGCACTCTGGATAGAATAAAATAATGACCACCCATATGTAAATCTCCAACAAACCACCAAAGTCCATGAATTATTTCTTAAGGATGGTCATTCCTCAGGTTTTTGAAACTGTCTCTGACTTTCAGAATTCTCTTATTTTATCCACTTTTCTTTCCAAAATATGATAGTATACATCTTCAATAGACTTATGACAAAATTTGATGAAATTCTTGATATTCCTTCATCGCATTTCAAAGGTTGATTGCCTTTATGCAAAGTGAATGAAAAGTCTAGAGAAGTTCGGTTTCCTGCCAAAATTTCAGGCGTTTAAATCTCAAAAACGGCCACACTGATCTTTCAATATTTTTTGCTTAAAATGATGTATTATCCATATCCTAATAAATAAAAAAAATAATTTTAAATCCTTGATATAATAAACTTGAGGAGTGACCATCCTTAAATATCATTAAGATTTTGAATCTGACACATTAATATCATATGTAAATTCTGTTTAAAAAGAAAAGTAAATTATTTTGTATAAAAAACATACCACAGGTAAGTCAAAAACTGGCTTAAGAGATTTAAAATCATCACCACATTTCCAAAACCTGATCAAACCATCTTTGGAACCTGCTAAGTAAAGTTTTATATCCGTTGTAATGCTAAAAGTACATGATTACCATGTAATACCATGATTTTACAAAGGCACTCTAACAAACAGCAAATACCATTTTTAATCAGGATTTATCAATTGTGTACATTCTTACTGTTGGATTTCATAGTAAAAATTAATTGAGTTATGTTTTTTTAAATAATTTTCTAAATATGAAAATAATGGTGAACAAGAGCTGTCGCCAAATGGCAGCCAAATATACCCCCCGCTCATTGAACCCTGAATCGATATGGTAAGTGCAAATTTAAGTTGGTGTGGACAAAATACACGGTGTGGACACAGTACAAGTGTGGACACAATACAACTATGGAAACAATGATATAATCTTCAAGAAAGAACTTTTCACAAGGGTTCCAATGAAAATACTCTGTCAAAATCAGACAAATATAAAATCACCCTTTTTAAGCACATTTTACACAAAAATCATAAGCATTAGGAAATGTCATTACAACACTTTGAAAACAACTTTTCAAGAGGATTACAATGAAAAAAGTGTGTCTCTCCAACAGTTTGATTTCACAATATCTACGCTTTAAATTATCTCTTTGAAAAAAAAAATCATTGGAGAAGGAATCAATGAAAGTAAAAGTCCAATTATCTCCCCTTCCTGGTTTCTTATAATAATTACATTCCTTCATGCACATCTCCATATAGTGTTCTTCCTTTGTCTAAAGTTTCATCAAAATCCTTCAAGTGGTTTAAGAGGAGTTGTACTTACGAGGTAACCCGTACACAGGGAATCAATGAAAAGTCAAAGTCAAATTATCTCCCCTTCCTGGTTTCCAACAATAATCATATTACTTCATGCACATCTACATATAATGTTCTGCCTTTGTGTAATGTTTCATCAAAATCCTTCAAGTGGTTTAATAGGAGTAGCGCTTACGAGGTAACTTATACATGGGAATCAACGAAAAGTCAAAGTCAAATATCTCCCCATCCTGGTTCAGGACAGTGATTATATTCCTTCATGCACATCTACATATAGTGTTCTCCCGTTGTGTAAAGTTTCATCAAAATCCTGCAAGTGGTTTAAGAGGATTTGTGCTTACGAGGTAATCCATACATAGGGAATCAACGAAAAGTCAAAGTCGAATAACCTCCCCTTCCTGGTTGTGGCCAATAATAATATTCCTTCATGTACATCTCCATATAGTGTCCTTCCTTTGTGTAAAGTTTCATCAAAATCCTTCAAGTGGTTTAAGAGGAGTTGCGCTTACGAGAAGTGTGGACAGGTCGGACAGACAGACAGACAGACAGGGTGATTCCTATATACCCCCCAAACTTTGTTTGAAGGGGGTATAAGATTTTGTGTGCATTTATCATTGTGTTTATAAAAACTTTTGCAAATGATTTTTTAATGATATATACAAGTATTATTTTTACTGCCATGACAGGAAATGAATTGTGAAGAATTTAAGGTTTACAAAAAATTAATAATATAATTCAACTGTCAGCAGTACATACAAATACACATATTACTGCTACATGTATGTTCAAATCTCCACATGACCCAGGGCTCACCACACTTCAAAAGAACAGGGAGACTTGAAGTCTCCCTGAGGGTAGAAATAGGGAGACTTCAGGTCATGACAGGGAGACTTGTTTGCGCGTATCCTGAATTTTCAAGACTTGTATTTGATTTACATACACACTTATATTCAACAATGGCAATAAATCAGTTTTAATCATTAAAATACCATTGATATTTCAAGATCTACAATCTAAATTTTATTTAAAAAAAAAAATACGATTTTAGCTACTTACCAATTTTATGTTTCTTTTACCCAAAAGCTTATGGTTGGAGGTGCTCCTGCATTTAGGTTAGATTTACATGACATAAATTTTCTTTTATTTATCCTCTTTAGTAAATGGGTAGTTTATCACTCAGTTGCTCAAGAGACAGTTGCTAATCTGCTTCATTCTTTTTTGAATGGTTCTCCAAATATTAGAGGGATATAAATAGATTGTTTACGTTTGTGGACATTCTTTATATAGACCACTTCCGGTTTGAACTGTAGTTTAAACGTAAATATTTAGGACAATTTCCAATGAATTTTTTTAATAAATGCATACTACAAAGTCAATAAGTCTTGACTTTAAAGCCATGAGATGATGTAAACAATCTTTGAGCTTTGCAAACACAGGAAAAAGCATTAGAAATCTTATCAATTTACTTCCTTGTTACCGGAAATAGAAAGGGTTATAATTAGAAGTGTCAAAATGCTCAGGCGACTCTAAATCGCTTTTGGGGGCAACTTTAGCGACTTGAGGCACAACAGGGCGACTTAATCGCCCTAATCGCCCAGTTTGGTGAGCCCTGTGACCATGATGTAAATCCATGAAATAGTATCATTTGTTTTTTGATTCAATATCATTTACCCTATCTAGAATATTGGTATCAGCTTTGTCCATGTGATTTCTCCTGCCTTATAAAAGGCAAATTGGAAAATAATATTAGAATGTATAATGTTCTTGGGTGTACGTAATTTAGCCATGTTATCATAACATACACGTCAAAATCTGCCTTAGTGACAACCTGTATTAAGCGACCTCATGTCTTATGTGACAAAATTTTCTTTATCCCAATGTAGTGATTTTCATACTGATTTGACCTGTATTAAGTGACCTCCTGTCTTATGTGACCCTTTTTCAGAGTTCCCTTGGGAGGTCATATAAGACAGGCTTAACTGTACTGTAAAACAACAATATTAGGTATGGGCATGCACAATAATTACCTGAAGCTATAAGATCTGTATGCTGTAAAGACACAACCGATGTTATCCAGTTTTCTGTGTTTACTACAGAATTTTCATCATTTTCACCGTGATGTGCATTTTTAACAAAACATAGTGGTTTCTTCTTCATCACACCCCATAATGCTAAGGAACTGTAAGTGGAAACAAATATAACATTGCATTATTGTATGCCAAGAAAACAGTGACAATTATTTTCTGCATATAAAACATTATACAGTTATTTCATGCCCTTGAAGGAAACAGCAATAACTAATGACTTGCGAACTGCTGCCTGAGGCCTAAGGCAAACAGTTTGCAAGTCATTTCCATCAACGAGGGATAATAGTTTTGCTGTTTCCTGAAACGGGGCATGAAATAACTGTTTTATTAACTTATATAAACAACAAAAAAAAACAACAATCTTATGGAAACAAAAAATATTGCCTATAAAAAGGGTTCACGGGTAGAAGTTGAATGACGTCACACTGCGCAATTATTTTGTGCATGGAACAGTTCTGCCGGAAATCGGTAAACAGTTAACTGTTCCATTCGATGTTAAAATTTTCATGAAAACAGTTAAAAATGCCGCATATTAATAAATGTAACTATAAGTTAATAATAATCAATATAACACATCTGTAGGTATTTTTGCATTTTATTTGCTAAACAATATTATACATGAAATGAAAATATGAATTGAAGGGGGCATCAATGAAATAAACAAACACAATGACATTAAAAATATTGTTTTGAATACATTTAGTTATGATCCTTGTAGTGAATTTTGATTTAAAAACCAAGGAACAACGAAGACCTTCTTTGAACATCAAACTTAAATGTTATACCATACATAATACAACTAAAACATAAACTCACTTGTCATCTGCTCCCGATACAAAGTTTGTCTCATTTATCAAAGATACACAATCTATCGATCCCCTGAAATAAATCATATATAGAATACAATATCACTGCTCCTGATACCAAGTTTGTCTCGTTAATTAAAGATACGCAATCTATAGAACCCCTGAAATAAATCATATAAAGAATATACTATCACTGCTCCTGATATAAAGTTTGTCTTGTTTATCAAAGATACACAATCTATTGACCATATATAGAATATACTATCAATTCTAATACAACATTTATGTAACAAATCATTTGATAGGTCAAAACTGACCTTCATTTCCACTATCTACATGCCTCGGAAAAATTGTTCCCTGTCAAGTCTTGTTCCTTGTTTACTTATAATTACGTTAAACACAAATAAGAGATGATATTGTTTGATTACATTTGAATCCCAATAACAGTACATTATTTGAATGTCTGGTGCATCAATCTTGAATGGAAGAGTCGCCGGTAAACTTAATTTTTCGGCTGTCAATTCTATGAATGACACCGCTAAACATTCAAATAATTTACTTCTATTGGTTAAGTGAAAACTGAGTGACACTGTCATTCTATAAACAAAATGAAAACATGCTCCCTATATGTCTGAATGCATTTTCATATTTCAAATATTATCTTTATTATATCTAAAAGCTTTAAGTCATTTCTAAAGTCTTTAATTGCAATTCTAAAAATCTGAATAATTCAGCACTATGTTTATTTACTGCTATACAGATGGTTTTATAATGAAATTGCATCAAAACTAAATAATAACAGTGTTTTTCCATTCCTGTTTAAAGGTCCTTAAAACAACCACCATTATTTTCAAAACAACCACATTTTACTCGAGGCAGGTGGTTGTTTTTATATTAGGTTTGAGATAGTTTCAACTTGATATAAATGCCAAAGCCTTGTAATTGTGGAGAACAACCATCTTTATGACCTTGAAAATTTAAACATTGAATAATATATTTTGCTTTAATATACCCTTTTTGGGATCCCATATTTATAAGGAACAGAAATTGCTAATAAACATATACTTAAATACTCCCATAGGCATTTTCTAATGATTCGAAAGAAACTCAATCAAAATCCTTAGACTCTAAGTCAATGCTCTATAACAACCAGAGGCTCCCAGGAGCCTGTAATCGCTCACCTGGCAAACTATTGCAGGCGAGAATATTTTTTTTATGAATTTCTCATAGGGTCATATGCTAAACTAAGTTCGGCTTTGGTGGCCATCTTCGTTAGTGGGTGGGGTCATTTGATATTATTCTGAAAGAGGATCACCTAAGGACCACACGATCAAAGTTTTGTTCCATTTGAGCAAGTCATTCCAGAGGATAAGATTTTTGATTGAATTTCCTATAGGGTCCCATGTTAAAGAAAGATCGGTTGAGGTGGCCATCTTGGTTAGCAGGCGGGGTCATAGGATATAACTCTGAAAGGGGATCACCTAAGGACTATTCCATCAAAGTTTGGTTCAAATTGAGAACGTAGTTCCAGATGAGATTTTTAATTGAATTTTCCATAGGGTCCTATGTTAAATTAAGTTCAGCTGTGGCAGCCATCTTTGCTGCAGGTGGGGTCATTAGATGCGATTCTTAAAGGGACGTACATTTGTACGTAGTAACTATTTTACCAAAGTTTGGTTCAAATTCAGCGAGAAGTTCCAGACAAAAAGATTTTTTAATGAATTTTGCATAGTGTCCTATGTAAAACTAAGTTCCGCTGTGGTGGCAATCTTGGTTGGCAGGCGGGGTCATTGNCAACACTTTTGCAATTCACATTTAACCTTTATCTCAAACAGTTTTTGAAATGAAAGTAAAAACGTTCAAAAATTGTGAAAATTCAAAGAAAAAGCCGCAATAACTCCTATGTGGGTTGTCAGACTTTCTTCAAAATTGTAGGACATGTAGATCTTACTATGCTGACCATTTTTGTTATATAAACTTCACTTCTACCCTCTATCAATTTCAATATATAAGACCAGAAGTAACGAAAAACTGAAAATTTTAGGGAAAAGGGGCAATAACTCCAAGACGGGTAAACGGATATTCTACAAAATTGCAGGGCAGGTAGATCTCATCATGCTGATCATTTCTACTCCATGTCAGAATTTTGATATCTATAATGGTTTTCGAGTAATTTGCAAAAAACAGCAATTTACCCCTATGTTCTATTTTTAGTATCAGCGGCCATGTTGTTTGGTCTACGGACATAAAAATCACAAACTTGAAAGAGCATACCCTGGTGATGATTCAGGCCAAGTTTGTTTAGTATTGGCTTAGTAGTTTCAGAGGAGAAGATCTTTGAATAAAAGTTAACAGACGGACGGACAGACGGCTGACGGACGGACGGACGACGGACGCCGAGTGATGGCAAAAGCTCACATGGCCTTTGGCCAGGTGAGCTAATAATATATTTTGCTTTAATATACCCTTTTTGGGATCCAATATTTATAAGGAACAGAAATTGCTAATAAACATATATTTAAATACTCCCATAGGCATTTTCTAATGATTCGAAAGTAATTCAATCAAAATCCTGAGACCCTAAGTCAATGCTCTATAACAATAAATGTGAAAACACCTAATTGGCTCCTTATTTTGCTGAAACTGAGTCAGTAAACATAATGCTATGTGGCTGGACAATAGGAAGCAAAAACTTGTGGCATTCTCCTAATGTACCCTGGAGCTCTCTTAAATCAGCCTTCTAAAACAATCGTTATGGTCTGTATTTTTCATTTGTATAAAATCAAGCAAAATTTTTGAATTAAAAACTAAGAAAATTGAACCTTTACAAGGTGATAGTATCATATGGCTCAATTCTTTGCTTAAAATTGAAGGAAAGACATTATTCTATAAAGAATTTCTTGATAATGGCATCATGTACTTGAGTGATCTTGTCAAGGAAAATGGTAAATTTAAAACAATTGATGAGATGAGGAACCAATTTAACTACAGGATTAATATCCTCAGATACTTTGGTCTCATATCATTGATTAAAAGCAAAAATGTTAACTTTGAAACTTATACCGCAGAACCTTGTACAGTAGTGAATAAAATTTTAAGTTTAAAGAGTCTTTCAAAGGAAATTTATCAAGAGTTCATGCCATTTGCATTAGATTTTGACAATATCAGTGGATTACTTTCAGTTGAAATCTGAATTGGAAAGTAATATCCAACTTGAAACTGTATTTAGTAACATATTAAAAATTACTCTTGAATACAAATTACAAAATTTTCAGTTTAAACAAGTGTGGATCGTATTGCAAGGCAATACAGAAGTCCCCTACTGGTGGAATAATTCAGTATACCAGCAAAAATAGTTACAGAAGGAAAGTTTTCTGAGCCCAAGGTCTATTACTTCGTCAAACATCAATGGACCCAACCCATACTCAAACTTGATCTGTAACCCATAGTAGTTGATTAACAATGCAAATATCAGCTTAATATCTGAAATGGTTTGGAAAAAAAGTTTGGAAAAAAAGTCTGGAAAACCTATATTTTACCAAAATTTTCTAAGTCCAAGGCCCATAACTCCGTCCAAAATCAATGGACTGGAACCAAACTCAAACTTGATCTGGAACTCATAGTGGTAGACTCACATAGACAATATTAGCTGCATATCTGGAACGGCTTAGAAAGAAGTCTGGAAAACCTATATTTTACCAACATTTTCTAAGTCCAAGGCCCATAAATCCGTCAAATATCAATGGAATCGAATCAAACTCAAACTTGATCTGTAACTCATTATGGTAGACTCACATAGCAAATATTAGCTTAATATCTGGAAGGGTTTAGAAAAAAAGTCCGGAATACCTATATTTTACCAAATTTTCTAAGTCAAAGGCCCATAACTCCGTCCAAAATCAATGGACCGGAACCAAACTCAAATTGATCTGTAACTCATGGTGGTAGACTTACATACCAAATATCAGATAAATATCTAAATATCTGAGACGGTTTCGAAAAAAAAGTCCATAAACCTATATTTTTCCAAAATTTTCTAAGTCAAAGGCCCATAACTCCGTCCAAAATCAATGGACCGGAACCAAACTCGAACTTGATCTGTAACTCATGGTGGTAGACTTACATACCAAATATCAGATAAATATCTAAATATCTGAGACGGTTTCGAAAAAAAGGTCCATAAACCTATAATTTTCAAAAATTTTCCAAGTCAAAGGCCCATAACTCCGTCCAAAATCGATGGACCCGAACCAAACTCAACCTTGATCTGTAACTCATAGTGGTTGACTCACAAAACAAATATTAGCTTCATATCTGGAATGGTTTAGAAAAAAAAGTCTGGAAAACCTATATTTCACAAAATTTTTCTAAGTTAAAGGGCCATAACTCCCTCCAAAATCAATGAACCAGAACCAAACTCGAACTTGATCTGTAACTCATGGTGGTAGACTTACATACCAAATATTAGATAAATATCTCTAATAGTATGGGGAAAAAAGTCCGGAAAACTTGAGTGTGACGGACTGACAGACTGACAGACTGACGGACTGACGAAGTGCAAACCTAAAGTCCCCTTCGGCGAAGGCATGAGGGGACTAATTACTACATAGAATATTGCCTACGAACAAATTTTTGGTTAAAATTGGAATCAAAGATTCCAGTCTATGTAACTTTTGTAAAGTGGCTGAAGCTTCAAGTTTACATTACATTTGGCAATGTCCTAAAATCCAAGATTTCTGGAATCAAGTATCCGTTAGAGATGGGGTAATTGTAATCATTAATCAGATGTAATCAATTACATTTTTAAAAGTAATCAGTGTAATCATTCATCAGTCAAAAATCTGATTACATGTAATTTAATTTAATCAATTACTTTCAAAAAAATAGCCTGTAATCATGATTACTTTATGATTACATTATGATTACAATGGAAATATTAGAATCTTAATCATGGCTCTTTTCATGCAAAATATAAATTTCAGAAAATTTATACAAATAAGTTACAACAAGTGTGGATCGTATTGCGAGGCAATACATAAGTCCCCTACCGGTGGAATAATTCTTTGTTATTCCAGCAAAAATAGTAAAGGAAAAGTTTTCTTAACTCCATAAAAAATCAATGGACTGGAACAACACTCAAACCTGATCAATAACTCATAGCAGCAGACTAAAGTAGCAAATATTAATATTTAATAGATTAATGTGTGGAATGGTTTAGTAAAAAGTCTGGAAAACCTATATTTTTTATCAAAATTTTCTAAGTCCAAGGCCTATAACTCTGTCAAAAATCAATGGACCGGAACCAAACTCAAACTTGATCTGTAACTCATAGTGGTAGACTCACATAGCAAATATTACCTTAATATCTTGAACAGTTTAGAAAAAAAATCTGGAAAACCTATATTTTACCAAAATTTTCTAAGTCCAAGGCCCATAACTCTGTCAAAAATCAATGGACCAGAACCAAACTTTCACTTGATCTGTAACTAATAGTGGCAGACTCACATAGCAAATATTAGCGAAATATCTGGAACGGTTTAGAAAAAAAGTCAGGAAAACCTATATTTTACCAAAATTTTCTAAGTCAAAGGCCCATAACTCTTTCAAAAATCAATGGACTGGAACAACACTCTAATACCAAAATTTTCTAAGTCAAAGGCCCATAACTCTGTCAAAAATCAATGGACTGGAACAACACTCAACCTTGATCTGTAACTCATAGCGGCAGACTCACATAGCAAATATTAGCTTATTATGTGCAACGGTTTAGAAAAAAAGTCAGGAAAACCTAGATTTTACCAAAATTTTCTTAGTCCAAGGCCCATTACTCTGTCAAAAACCAATGGACTGGAACCAAACTCATACCTGATCTGTAACTCATAGTGGTAGACTCACATAGCAAATATTACATTAATATCTGGAACGGTTTGAAAAAAAAGTCCATAAACCTATGATTTTCCAAAATTTTCCAAGTCAAAGGCCCATAACTCCGTCCAAAATCGATGGACCTGAACCAAACTCAAACTTGATCTGTAACTCATAGTGGTTGACTCACATAACAAATATTAGCTTCATATCTGGAACGGTTTAGAAAAAAAAGTCTGGAAAACCTATATTTCACAAAATTTTTCTAAGTTAAAGGGCCATAACTCCCTCCAAAATCAATGAACCAGAACCAAACTCGAACNTGATCTGTAACTCATAGTGGTAGACTCACATAGCAAATATTACATTAATATCTGGAACGGTTTGAAAAAAAAGTCTGGAAAACCTAGCTTTTACCAAAATTTTCTATGTCCAAGGGCCATAACTCTGTCAAAAATCAATGGACCAGAACCAAACTCGAACTTGATCTGTAGCTCATGGTGGTAGACTTACATATCAAATATAAACTAAATGTCTTTTACAGTGAGGGAAAAAAGTCCGGAAAACTGAGTGTGATGGACTGACGGACTGACAGACTGACAGACTGACTGACTGACTGACTGACAGACTGACGGAGTGCAAACCTAAAGTCCCGAAGCCGGTGGGGGACTAAAAAATGGAAAAAATTGTAATAATAGAACTATTTTCTTTTCATATATATCCTTTAGGGTAACAAGTTTGTTACATCAGCCAAATGTACTAGATATGTTTTCACAAATTTGATCACGACTACAAAAAGGAAAATTCAATTTTTTAAAAAAATTTTGCAACAGATTATAAAATGAATGGCAAAACAAAGGATAATTCTTATTCTGTCTAAGTGTCTGTCTACTGTTTGAGTTCAGAATATAACTTTTGATAATTTCCATGTGGGTCTAAATGCAAGGCCTTCCTTTTCAGGCATGTGAGATTTCGAGGCGTTTTGCACGAAGTTTTTTTTTGTTTTTTGTCTAATACTTGATGCCCTCTTTTTATCAAATAAAAACATCTGGGTGTTAAAGAAGACTTTACTTTTGAAAAGATTTTACACATTTAGAACAACTGGTCTATTATGCCCTTTTCTGATCTGTTTTTGCCATTTTATCATTGGAACACTTATTTCATAGATCCATTGTATAAAGATTAAATAAAATTTTTACACATTTAGAACAACAGAAAATTTTGTCCTGTTGAAATTTAATTATGGTCATAAATACTGACGGGTAGAAAACAATTAAGGATTGTTTTGTCCCTAAGGGCATTATTATACATGTTATTGTATAAAAATTTGTAAGATTGATTTATTAAAAATAATTCAATATACATGTACAGAAACCATACAATGCACCAACTAAAAAACTAAAGGGGTATGGAGTGAGAAACTCATATCAAACACATCAAGAAAAATACTTTATCAAGAAGAGCAGGACATAAATTCTTTTTTTTTAGTTAAAAAAGAACAAATAACATAAATATTGCAATTTCTTAACCATAGTTTTTTTTTAGATTTCAATGTAATCAGATGTAATCATGATTACTCTTCAATGTAATCATTAATCTAATTTAATCATGATAAAAATGCTGTAATCATTAATTTAATTTAATCATACATTTTGTAAAGTAATTGTAATTTAATTTAATTTGATGAAAGTAATCAGACCCATCCCTGGTATCCAGATGGATAGAAGAAATATTTGAAATATCCATTCAATTGAATATAGAGAACACAGTGCTAATAACAGATCTAAATGAATTTCCATTCGAGATCATAAACTTCCTGCTGTTATTTACAAAATATTTTGTCCATTGCTGCAAGTAGTCCAATCATTTACCCTCTATGCAACTCCTGAAGGCTAAATTAAAAAGCAGACAAAAAATTGAAAAATATTGGACACTAGCTGCAGGAGATATATCAAAATATGATGAAAAATGGGCTAAAATAATATTAGATAATATTGGTCCTGATTAGTTATACTAGTGTGCAGTTATATCCAGTTTTTATACGCAAATTATCTTTTCTCTTTTGATCTTAGAATTAAGCCTTTTGTATATATCCTGTCAACACATATTGTCTTGTCCTGTAATTGTTTTGTACTGTCTGTAGTGTCTGTTTTAAAATAT
>MJUU01049242.1:28686-45627 GCA_002080025.1 Modiolus philippinarum
CAAAAAAAAAAAAAACAAAAACAAAAAACCAAAAACGAACATATAAACTACACGGACCAAATCTAAGCCATTGGTGAAATTATATGCACAGGAAAAAAAAGCTTCTACTGTTTCATTCAAAGACAGTATGAAACTACTCTATGAAATTTTCTACAATCAAAATACAATTCACAACTTTGATATATGCATTACAAAAGAGATTTCCCCTTTTGAAACTGTTTTGTTTCGGACAAGGGATATTCCAGTTGGTAGATTTTTGACAAAAAATGAATGAGCTAAACAACTGATATTTTAGGCATGAATTATTTATTACCACTGGGCCGATGCCTCTGCTGATGGACTGTTAGTCCCCGAAGGTATTAACCAACCAAGTAGCCAGTGCTTCGGTGCTGGCCCGAAAACTGATTTTATTTGGAAACTTGCAATACCTATATTATAGAAAATTTTGTTTAAAACTAAGGAGTATCTCCCTCTTGCATAGCTCTGTCTTGAGATGATCTTGGCTTTCCTTTATAGATGTTATTTGTTATTTGTTCTCTATCAGTTTTTACACATATTTCGGTTTATGGACTTCCAAATGTTTTGATTTTTTCCGCACTGAAGAGACATAAATTGTCGAAATGCACATATGCAGAAACACAAATTACTGTAACAGTAATTTCGGTATTTTGATATTTATGTAAAATTTAATAAATGTACAATGCAAATCTCTTTTTATGTTGAAACAAAAACTTCCTTTGCTAAAAAATTTCGTCTTTACAAAGTTTGTACCCTATTGACAGATGTCTGATGTAAAATGGAGTAAGTTCAACGACGGATATGCTTACATGAATTATTTAAAAAAGAAAATAAAAGAACCATGGACATTTCATGATGTCAGTGCAAATTGATCTGCAACATCAATTAACAATGAAGGGATATGGAGTAAATGCAAATGAGACAAAGTCTCTACAAATACATTGTAAAAATAAGCAATGGAACAACGCTTTTATTGTTGTTTCTTTCGTGAAATCTGTAAGGGTTTGTTCCGGTCAAATGATGTAGCCATTTGGCAGTTCAATCACCTATTTCAATAAACGGATTGTTCTGACGGAAAACAACACTTTAAAACTGCTCTACTGCAACCTTTATTCATTTTCGGTGTTTAAGTACTTTAAATAAAAAAAATAAAAAAAAGATAATAAAAGATATACACATATCTGAGTATCTTGATAAATAATAAATGATAAATGATAAAAGATATACAAATATCTGAGTATCTTGAGTAACTTGCCCAATCAATTTGAAGGCGTGATAATGGGGGTTTCCCTAAAACCGAAGACAATCCAAAACTTAAGTGATCATGATGAGTCACCACCAAGGTTTATATGTACAACATCAGTACTGTGACAATATCCGGTATCTTCCAAAATCAACATATATGTATTGGTTACAAATTTATTTTTTGGACTATAATAAACAAAATATTTGAATAACATTTCGTGATATGAAAATAGAATAAATATAGAATATGAAAATACAAACATGCATTAGCCTCGAATCTTACCTTACATTCAACCATTTAGTGATTGAAACTCTGCGCGTACCCATTAGGAAATTTCACATTTATTGAAATAGGGAGAAATATTTATAGTCTGACAAGGAACTCACAAATGTGCGAATAAATCAATCAGTTGATGCCATGTCCGGGGAGAAATAAACAACATAAAGAAAATTAGATGAATATCAACAGACACACATGACAATCTGCACTACCATGAAAACACTTGTGATTTTAACACATTTTCTTGGATATCTTAGTACATTTTTAATATAATCATTTTTTTTATTAAAATTATAGAATGTATCTCCCAAACGAAGTTGGGGAGACTAGTTGCTTTGATTGAGTTTCTTATTAAATAACAAAATACCGAAGTTACTATGAATTTAGATTCTGCACATATCCTTTTCGACAACTTATGTCTCTTCAGTGCAGAAAAATAAAATCATTGCGAAATCCATAAGCCGAAATATGTGTGAAGCTGATAGAGAACAAATAATCAATAGCATCTTAAAAGGAAAACCAAATCATCTAAGGACAAAACTATGCATGAGAGAAACAAAACACAACTTCCTAAAATTGCAAGTTTAAAATAAAATCGAAGCACCGAAGTACTTGCTACTGGATTGATGAATACCCTCGGGGACTAACAGTCCACCAGCAGTTGCATTGGTCCAATGGTAATAAATAACAAAATGACGAAATTACTGTGAATTAGTAAGTCTCCAAAAGGAAGTTGGGAGACTTTTTGTTTATCTAGTTGTGCAAGAAACAAAAAAATTTTCAAAGGGGGTTAATTAAGGGTACAATTTGGGGTTCAAAAAGGAGTTGTGTCTTCAATATCAACCCTAATGAACACGAAATTTTGAATGTTTTTTTTTAAATCTTTTTCCACTGTCTCTAAAAAACCTTAAATACAATCTGTATGAAACTTAACAGTAAAGGTGTGTGTCATGTTATATAGGGGCATAATTCTGAATTAAAAAAATATGGTTTCAATTTTGATAAAGTTTCTGAAACTCTCAAAGACCAGCATTTTTTTGGAGTTATTGTTAGCAACCATGATTTTTGGATGAATTTGAATCAACACAAGTATTTTCAATTTTTCAATGGTTAGATTTCAAAAACTTTCTATTCTAATTTAGGTAAATTTCCTGAAATATTAAACTCTAGTTGTTTTTTGGAATTCTTCCTTGCAATCAGATATTAATATATCCCAAATTATAACGACAGTGGAGTGAGCAAGCAGGACACCAGGTTCCGAGGAATCTTTACGAATTTTATTTTATTTTATTTTATTATTTTGGGAAAGGGTTCTTAATTGATTTAAATGGATAGTGGATCACTTTGTTTCATGGAAACTTTTCCAAAAATGAAATTTAAGAAAAACTGTGTTTTCTGTTCTAAGATATGTCTTGATTTCTGCCATATTAAACAAGATTATAAGGGGAACCCATGTCCAATTTCTTTTTAGAAAGGGGTCTCATAATGCACAGAAATCTGATGTGGGAGTTCGTCTGGGAGACTTTTATGTTTCACTCTGCAAACACAGTTATAACTTGTTATTTTTCCGATTTGGCTCTTTATTCTCGTCCCTATGAACTTTTCCGAACCAGATCTCAGAGTCCATTAGACCTAAAATTTCAAACTTTGTAGGATACAACACAATGCAGTTGAATACCGAAGGAACAAATCACAAGATTACACAAATTAAAGTCCAGAGACAAGGCAAAAGCAAGAACACCAGAAGACGGAAGACCAAAGACACCACATGCCCACAAAACACACGAACATTACATATACAACACAAAAAACTAAAGCACTAACAGTGTGAACTCTCAATAAACAAGAGTGACATCAGGTGCTCCGGAAGGGTTAGCATGTCCTGCTCTGTATACAGCACCCGTCACATGGTCAGTGAGGCATATGTTTTGAAAGATCTGTTAGGTTACTGATTGATTATTGTCATTTTCTAACCCTGAGACAAAACCAATTGAGAACCATGGTACGTGTAACTTCTCTAACCCTCAAACAGTACCAAGGTGAAATTTTGAAAAGCTTCTGTTATCACTTTAGTATTCAAATATGAAAAAGGACAAACAGATACCACAAACATCACTGACGAAGACAAAACTAAAGTTTAACAAGACAACACAAAAAACTAAAGCACTGACAGTGTGAACTCCAATAAAAACCGAGAGCGACATCAGGTGGTCCTGAAGGGTAAGCATGTCCTGCTCTGTATACAGCACCCGTCACACTGTCAGTGGGTCAATCCAGGGTAAAGTCAAAACCGGTAATGTCAAATCCGGGAAGACGTGAATCTAGCTGAAAATTTCAGTTTTTATTTGTGACACTGACATTTCATATCTATCTAGGATGTCGTGGTGACGGCCATAGAATTTCTGAAGGGACGAAAGTAACAACGGCTGAACATATCCCTGACTCAGCAGTTTTTGTGACAGTGCTTTTGCTCTTTCCACAAAGTCACTGTATATACTGCACGCTCTACAGTAACGAATTAATTGTGAAATATATACTCCATATGCTGGGAATGTAGGTATATTGCTACAGAGAAAGGGAAAGTTCACAATTGGAAATCATCACGTTTGTCATATAATCTAGATTTCAGACGTCCATGTTAGTCAATGTATAACAAAAGGTCAAGGTATGAAGCAGAATCGGGTGTATCGGTTGTCTCTTTAATTTCAAATTCACTGGGGTATATGCGATGTAAATATTCTTTAAATCTTGGGTTATTAAGAGAAAGTACATCGTCTATATATCTGAAGCTGAAAATAAAAGTCTGGGCTAGTTGTTTTTGTTTCTGTTGTATCAGACCTTGTAAAAACTTTGCTTCATACGAAAAAAGGAAAAGGTCAGCTAAAAGTGGCGCACAATTTTCTTCCCATAGGAATCTCTATTGTTTGTTGAAAAACACGGCCTCTACATTCAACAAAAATGTTGTCGATCAAAAATTCAAGCATCTTAATCACGTCATTTTCACTGTATTTCTTGTTTGATTCAGTGTGGTTCTTAATAAAATATGTTTTATCTTTACCTATTACCATATAGGAATACCTGCGTTCTCCGCTTTTTGGTACATAAACATTGATGTATCAGATCGGAAATTACTGTTTTAAGTTTATTATGGGGAAGAGTTGTATAAAGGGTAGAAAAATCAAAAGTTTGAATGCTATTGCAGTATGCAAGACTGTTTGAGGAGAGCTGTTCAATGGGATCTTTGGAATTTTTAAGAATCCACATCTGATTCACGCCGCCCGTGGAATAGGCTTTTTCGCAGTAGCTTTTTAGATCATCTCTAACTGCAGTCAGTAAAGTGGTAAGGAGTTTGGATAGGGGCTTAGTGGTGCATCTGGCAGATCCTGCAATGAATCTCTGTTTGTTGGGATTCTTGTGAAGCTTAGGCACCCAGTAAATATAAGGGAGATAACTGTTATTCTCATCAACTTTGATACCGAATGATGCTAACACAGAAGTGTGATTTGTAATTATCTCGTCCCTTGATAATGTAGTTGGGGAATAAGTAGGATTGCCAGATGAAGTGTCAATACCCATCTCCGTAACAAGACAGTCTAAATAGTGTTTCTTGCATACAAACACAATATTGTTAGAAGCTTTGTCTGCAGGTACTATGACCTATTTTTCCTGGAGGTTTAACAAGAGGATCATCAAATATACTGGGCGTTCTAGCTTTCATAGATGTTTTCTAGCGCCGGATACGATTCATGATTAATGACTTAATCGACCTGACCCTCCATATCTTCTTTTTCTTTCTTCGCCCACATTCTGGCATAATCTTCAACTGCATCCATCATAATTTGAAGTTATACTTCCAGTTGATGTGCTGGGGTTCACGGAATTTTGGACCTTTTGAAAAAATATTTCGTAATTTTTGGTTTCCAACGATATCTAGGTCACCCGTTATCACGTGTCCAGCAGGACTATAGTTGAATGGGGAAGAGGAACAGGTACAATCAGTCGGTTTGGCTTTAAAGTCATCAATCTGGAAATCACGCAATACCCGTTTGTGATTGAAAATAGTGGTTGCAATAGATTTAGTGTAGGAATAAGAGATAAGTGGAACAGATTGGTCTTTGAAGTAAGGAGGAATGTTAGATTTCACTGTTTTGTTGTGCAGAATGTTGTGCAGAATGTTGGAGAGATTAATGGCATCGAGACCTTTGTTAGCAAACTGAATTTTAAGAAATGATCGGTTTTAAGGTTTATTTGCAGAAGTTGTAACAGGTTTGAACAGTCTGTGATTAGCGATGTCTAAAACGATAGCTGTTAATTTATATTCCAGAGAATGCCAGTCAATCACAGATGAATCTAAACATACTTTGTAAAACGAATGAAGTTTCGAAAGTGGCAAGGAATACAATTTTGTACCAATGTGATGAATACATAGAGGCATTTTCATAAATGGCAGGAGACCATTAATTGAAATGTCATGTAGATGTGGGGCGGTATAATGCCTATGTCCATGACTACGTTGTCTTCGCTGGCTTCCATTAAGGATATTCATCACATTCACAGAACTGCATCCTGGGCTTGAAAGATTACCTACACTTTTAATATTATCATTGCAACCATAGGTAATTGCTGTTCCCAGGTCTTTGATCCAGTACTCCTCTCTTTGTAGACGGTAAGCTGTACTTAGGGTAGCGTCGTTTGACTTGTGATATATTTTTTCAATAATCCTGATCTTCATATTTACGATTGAATGATCTGGCTGGTTGAAATGTGCGTAAACATGTCGGGATTTGTTATCTTTCACTTCGTATCTGTGTCCGCACATACGTTTGTTCAACTTATCTTTTGTTTCCCCTACATAAATCAGTCCACAAAGAGAGCACTCCAAGCCGTAAATTAAATTTCTCGAGGAGCAATTCAAATCATCATAACTTCTGGTGTAATAAGTTTTGTTGGTTACATTACTGGTAAAATTTGTGTCTGTGATTAGAATGTTACAAGTTTTGCAGTTTTTCACTCGGCATGGCGAAATTGTGCCTTGTGTTTGGTGTTCGGGAAAATTTAAAATATATAATTTGACTGAACAAGGTTTAATCTGTGGAGCAGAATGTAATGAGCTACTTGTAAAAAGAGTATGATCTGAAAGTGACTCCTGAGAATCTGTCCAAGTTGAAACTGAACTACTCTGGATACCTAAATTTCCCAATGAACCCGTGTCCGTAACTTCATCGGTAAGGGACCTTTTTAACCCAGGAGACGTCCCAGCCGGTATAAGTTCTTTAGTTTCTCTATTCTCGTGGCTAAAGTAATACCTAGCTACTGTGCTGGAATGTGTGTTTCATGAAAGAAGGGTCCGCAGCATTGGGAGTTTCAAAATAATTACCGTAAACCAAAAAATGGAAATTTTAAGAAAATAATAGCTTAATTATGTTGATAATTATATTTTGATTACAGCAATATGTATTACATGTTATAAGGAGGACCCCTGCCCAATTATTTTTGGAAGGGGTATGAAATTAGGTGTAACGGACAAAAGAGCATTTGGTTGCCTTTGAAACAAAACCAGAAACTTATTTTTTGAAAAAAAAACAGATTTCCGAATGAAAAGGAATTTTGAGAAAAAACATGTATCATCCTGTTTGTTATGTTTTGATTGCAGTAGTATGTATTACCTAGATTATAAGGAGAATCCTAGTCCCAGTTTGATGAAGAAAAAATTCTTTAGTGGAAAGTAATTAGCAGTGAAACATTTGGTTGCCATTGAAACCAAGCAAGTAACCTGTAATTTGAAGAAAAAAAGGTGTTTATGTATTTTTATTACAGCTATATGTATTACTTCGGTAACAAGGGGAACCCATGTCATTTTTTTAATGAGGTATACAATTGGTTTTAATGGATAATGGAGCATTTGGTTGTCAAGGAACCTGTAATGTTGAGAAAAAAACGTGATTTTTGCTGCAAGTTATGTTCTGATTTTAGCAATATGTATCATCAAATCTATAAGAGGAACCCCTAAGCGAGTCTCGTTATGCCCCGAAATCCGACATGGGAGTTCGTTTGGGAGACTTTTGTGTTTTGCTCTGCGAACACAATGTTTTACATTTCATGCACTTATTTTGACATATTGATAGACTATGAAATTGAAATGATTATGTCCTGCAAATATAGCTCTCAAATATAAGTCAAAATATATCTAATCATTAAACCTTAGTATTTGAACATGTCTACAAAATTTTCCTAAAAAAATTACTGTCTTTCACCTTTTCTAATTTTATAATTATTTGCCGGTCAATGTCTGACTTTTATCATTCCAAAATATATAGCAAATAAGATACTGTTGCTTTCTTCCATATTGTTATGGTAAAGAGGCTTCGACATAAGTCTTCATATACTAATGTTATAAGGCACATAACAGCCATAAGATATTATTAATAAAGTCTGCAATTTTCTCAATTCGTGACAGCCAGCCTGTCAAAATGATTATTCTGGCCAGAAAAATCTTGATTATAAGAACATTCATCAGAACAACGTATTTAAATGCAATATGTATATTCCGGACGCATAAATTTGGCTTTAGCAAGCACGATTTTTGTCAGGCAAAATATAAAAACAGATAGATGAAATTCTATTACAAATTGTTATTGGTTACCGTTTCTCTTTCAATTTTTATTCTATCAAATTTTTGTTTTATTTACTTTTTTGTCGTAATAGTCATCCACAGAAACTAAAGCTACGGTAACTTCGGTATTTAGTTATTTACAAAAAGTAATCAAACCTGACATCCTCTTTTTTTTTTTTTCATATACTACAAGCCAGAAAAAAAAACGATTATAAATATACATATGACAAAAATAATATTCAAACAAAATGTAAAATGTCATAACAATTAAAAGGTAGTCAAGGAAAACAATATTTTGCAATTTCATATTATCAAATTAGGTTATATCATTAAATGAATAATTAATTCAGTTATGGTTTTTAACAGTTACATTCAGTATATCTTTTACCCGCTTATATCAGAGTACTGGGAATCCGCATTGCTTTAGTATAATAAAATAAATAAATTAAAAGTAAAATTCTTCTCCTACATTCGTCCGGGTCAGAAATGTTTTTATTTATTTTTTTTCTAGCCTAGGCTTAAGATATTTGGCATTCGGGGCTATTATCAGCAGAAGTTGTGTCGTCACCATAATTATATACATACGAATTTGATCTTTGACCTTGATGTAAATAAAAAGGATTAATTTGAAATATTGGACTGTCCAATCCGAAATTCCATCTTTTCACCTATGTGACATTTAGGGCTATTAAAATGAGAAGTTTCTGGGCCATAACTTTTTTTTTAATTTTCTGACCTAGGCTTCAGATATTTTGCAAATGGGTTTATTTTCATAAAAAGATGCGTGGGGTTCTAAAGTGACCTTTGTTGCCTCTTTGACACATTCCCCGTTTCTCTTCTTTTTTCTACTTATTGTGACATTGACCTTTAACATTGAGCTCAAATAAGTGAATTTTTGCGTTGGTCTTGTTATATTTTTTTAACCTAGACTTAAGAATATTTTGAATGTGAGTATATCACTATATGAAGATGAGTAAGTTAGTAAAATGATCTTCATGTAAACTGAATCTTGACTTTTAGGTCAAGTACCTGAACTTTTTAATTCTTTAATAACTTTTTATGTCTTTTAATAGAGACTTAAGATATTCGATGATCATCATTATAATGTGTGTCACATAGCAAAATAGCATTCCTATTACTTACCTTAATATTCAGGTCAAATAACTAAATTTGTAGTGGTCTGTTTGGACCACAACCATGACATGTTTTGATCTAGCTTTAAGATATTTTGTGTATGGGTCTATCATGAAAAGATGAGTCATATTGACCACTACACGGCCGTAACATTTCACTTTTATTTCCGATTTTTTCTACCATTTGACCTTAACTTCAGATACTTGAAATATTGCGCTCTTATCCTGATACATAATAAGAAAAGTAATGATGAAATCCCATCCCATCTATACTATATTACTCCTCTTTCCAGGTCACATTTCTTGCATCATTACCTGAAATACTATTGAGTGCTATGAGATATTATCCTCTAATAAAGTTTTACTTCCTTTAACAATTTAGATCAAATGGTCTTAATTAATAATAGAATACTGAAGTTACTGCAAATTTTAATTCTGCATATGCGCATTTCGACAACTTATGTCCATAAACCGAAATACGTGTAACAACTGACAGAGAAGAAATAAACAATAAAGTCTAAAAATAAAAGCCAACATCAGCTAAGGACAGAGCTATGCAAGAGGGGATACTCCTTAGTTTTAAACAAAATTTTTTAAAATTTAGATATTGCAAGTTTCCAAATGAAATCGGTTTTCCGGGCCAGCACCGAAGTACTGGCTACATGGTTGGTGAATACCCCAGGGGACTAACAGTCCATCAGCAGAGGCATCGGCGCAGTAGTAGTAAATAACAAAATACCGAAGTTACTGTAAACTTTGATTCTGCAAATGCGCCTTTCGACAACTTATGTCTCTTCACTGCAGATCAAATCAAAACATTTGGAAGTACATAAACCGAAATACGTGTAACAACTGATAGAGAACAAATAAACAATTAAGTCTAAATATAAAAGCCAAAATCAGCTAAGGACAGAGCTATGCACGATGGAGATACTCCTCAGTTTTAATATATATTTTTTTAATTTAGATATTGCAAGTTTACAAATGAAATCGGTTTTCGGGCCAGCATCGAAGTACTGGCTACTTGGTTGGTAAATAACCTCGGGGACTAACAGTCTACCAGCAGAGGCATCGGCCAAGAGGTAGTTAATAACAAAATACCAAAGTTACTGTAAATTTTGATTCTGCATATGCGCATTTCCACAACTTATGTCTCTGCAGTGCAGATAAAATCAAAACATTTGGAAGTCCATAAACCGGAATACGTGTAACAGGTGATAGAGAACAAATGATTGAAATGATGACTTTCCAATATTGCCTAATCAAACGCTTTGTTCTCCACTGGCAGCCATGTTTTTTTTTCTGAACCAATATATATATAAGAAATCTTTGTAAAACATCACATACATCATTCCAGTAAAGTTTGGTTAAACTTGCTTTAATAACTTTAGAGCTGATGATGAAAGTGTGTTTCATTCTCCGCTGGCAGATATATTCCGAGCTGGCATTCATGTTTTTATATTGGATCGGAATAATTTGATCAATTTTCGTAAAGGACTTCAATATATTATCCTGTTAAGTTTTGTTTAATATGAGTCAGGAGTCCAGAGAAGTTTATCAAAATGTAATTTTCCTAAGTGTCCATGTCCTGCACTGGCAGTCATGTTTGTGGAGGATCCGACCAATAAACTTATTTGGATCCCTCCATAAACAGATGAATCATTCCAGTACAATTTTGTTAAATTTTTGGGTTCGTAGTAGATGGGGAAAATAATATTTTTCCAAAAGGGTCCCATGTTCCTTGGTGGCAATGTTTTTACCCGATTGAAACTAAAGGAAGATATTTTGTAAAGGACCCTCGAAACATTATTGCTATAAAATATAGTTGAATTTCTTCATTGGTTTTAGAGGAGATGGCCGAAAAATGATTTCCTTATATTGACCAATGTTATACCATGTCCTGCGCTGACAGCCATGTTTTTGTCATATAAAAACAAAACCGGCAATCGTTGCAAAAATGTATTTCTCGTTCATAATCAACAACTACCTATTAAATTTGTTAAAATAGTTTCAGAACAGATGATGAAACAGATGCCTTTCCCGTATAGTCAAACGTTAAACTATGTTCAGTCCTGTTTGCCATATTTCATCGGACCGTAACAAATTTAGAAAGTATTGTAAAGGACTTCCTATGAATTCTTCCTATTATACTTGTTTGAATTCGTTTCAGTGGACATGATCAAAATAAGATGATCTAAGACGGCTCAAATGTAAACTATGTTTTTGCGCTGGTGGCAGTGTTTTTCTTGGATGAGAACAAAATTAGCAATATTTCTATAGGACCTTCAATACACCACCAAGTACAGTCAAGATAAATTTGTCTCAATCGTTTCAGGTCGCAGATGATTAAAATGTAGTTTTTTCCATAGGGTTCAATATAAAATTATTCTTAAATTAGGCGGCCCTGTTTTCGTCGGATCGGAAAGAAATGGTCAATTTTTGTAAAAGTCTACTCTTACGAAATTCATATCAAGTTTAATTGAATTTGATTTGGAAGTCTTAGAGGAAATGATAACAATAGGATCTAAGGTCAAAAATAAAACTACAATCAGTGGTGGCGGCCATGTATTTTGTTGGATCGAAACGAAATGACCAATATATGTGAAGGATATTCCATACATCATTTTAGTACAGTTTAGTTTAATTTTCTTCGATGGTTTCATTGTAGATGAGAATAATTTTTTTCTTATTGGATTCAATACTATTCCGCACTGGCAGAAAAAATGATAAAAATTCTAAAAATTAACGGACGCCGGAGAGACGAACGATGGAGATGTCAAGAGTTGGCAATAGCTCACAATAACCCTTCATAAATGTGAAAAAAAATCCAGCAAAGTAAAGCATCACTTTGAAATTTGATAATATTAATTGGTCAAGTCAGAGTTTTAACATACTGACACTGCGAAAACTCTCTTTTACTAACGGTCAGGAAAACTTACATGTAGCAGCTAAACTTGGAAACCGTTATATATAGCTGGAGAATGGAAATCATAGATTTCTTGGATCGGAACCTTTCACTTTTCAGGCGGCAAGACCTTTCAATCGCTCTTGCAACCTTATAAATCGCAACTTGAATTGATGTCTGTTTTATACATGTTAAGACATGCATACACTCAATGATTATCATGTGAATGTCATATGACAGAATACTTAATTCATCAATTGTAACGGTAATTGTCAAATAACATAACAAAGTTATGATTTCGAAATCCTAAATTAATTAAAAACACTGTAAAGTTGAATGAAATGTAAAATTGAAATGTTATTTTTAAATATACTGCTATCAACAACGCAGGAAAGAGGGCCGACCCCCTCAGTCGTAAGTCGCGTTAGACAGGTTGTCGTTATAGAGAGGTAATCAAAGTGGCAATTTTCTCGGGAGGGGTGAAAAATGTCGCTATGACCAGTTTGTCGTTATAGACAGGGAGTCGCTAGTACAGGTTCGACTGTATTATAATTAAGTCAATCTATAAGCGAAATGAAAAAAAATAAATTAGTGACCAAATAGAACGAAGCCTATTCCATTGGCTGCGTAAAGATATCGTTCTTCATTTTTGAAAATCGGAATTGTCCTGTCATTGTTGTTATGAGGATTTTCCTAATTATCAATTAACAACTCTAGTGGAAAAGAATGTGTTTTGTCTGTTTTAATGACAACGTTTGAATATTCTATAAAAAAATCCAATCGGTTTATGATGATTTATAAGATATATCATAGAATAATGACAGTTAATTTCAAGAAAGCTTAGATGATTATATAAATGTAATTCAAATTGTAAAATTTATATATCTCTCATATATGAAAGTAATACATCTCCACTAAACCACGCGATATAGAGCGGCCTTTCCAATGACTGATGTAACAACTAGTAGTGTGTTCTTCTCCTTGTTGTAATATACACCTTCCGGTTGGTATAATCCATCATCACGGGATAACAGACGTTTTGTTCTTTTGCCATCAGCTAACATCACGGATAATGTATGATCGAAATAATTTGTCACATAAATATTTCCATTATTGTCCACTGTTACACCACTATCACCAATGTCTGATTTCCAAAATTCCTTCCCATTGACATCACAGCACGCAATAAAACCTAACCCAAGGGGCGGAGAGAAAGTGTAATATAAACCACCACTACTACAACACAGGTATCTATTGGATGACGGAGCATGTACAAGTATTGTTCTGATAAACTTTCCATCAAAATCATACTCCACTATACCTTTGTCTAGTACCAGTACATAAAGTTTCCCCTTGTTGTAAGATAGACCATGGCATGTATCGTTAACCTTGATTGTGTGTTTAACAACACCGGCATTAATGTCTATAATTTGTACAGTCTCACTAATATGACAACTTACTGCTACAGTGTTACTGTCTATTACAGCCAGACTGTACGTACCTTTCTCGGTGGAGATTTTCTTGTAGATCTTGCCATCCTCAGTATACACTTACAACATGCTACTATAACATTGTGCAAAAATCATCTTTCCATCAGGTAGAATACAACAATCCCTAATAATGAATTCTTCTTCAAACTTTATCTGACGTACAAGCTGCAGACGTATATCCTCCGTCTGTCGGATGGTACCAGAAGGTACACTGATTTGTGCCTGTCGTTGTTTCCATGCTCCATTCTTTATCTGAATAGGACTACGGGAAACTTGTACTTTACCAAATTTCTGACATGATTTGTTGTAACTGTTATTCAACTGATAAGTTAATGTTTGTTTCCATTGCTTTATCTTTGGAACATACATCAGTTGTCCATTTCCCTTCCTCAGTTAGCCTCATTTCAAGCTCCTTGGACGCCATAAATATTTGTATGTCCGGTAAGATACCTATTTGGTTAATAGTGGTAAGTAATAACTGGATACATTTCTCTTTCTCCTCTAACTCTTCCAACAATCTGTCTCTCTTATCTTTTTCTTTCTTACTTGTTTCAGCCAATTCATTCAATACTTCTGATTCCAATCTATCCAAATAATTATTCAACTTTAATTTCATGGTTTTGATTTCTTGCACGATGATCAATTTTTGTTTGTCTATGGCATCCAGATTTTTCTGTCGATTGGATTTAATTTCTGTGATAGATTTTTGTAATTCCTTAAGTCCCCTCTCTATTTCTGGTAGAGCATCAGACCGGTTTGACTGTTGGGAAAGTTTGTCAATTGGTTCAACTCTCTTGCATTTCGAATGCTGAACTGGAATGCATGATACACAGCATGGAGTGTTGTGATCAAGGCAATAAAAATCAAATTTACGTCCATGACTATCACATTCTTGTTTAACAGAGGTCAAAAATGATTCAAGCCCAATATACTGGCTAACAGGTATAGTCTGGTGTTGCCGGGATGCTTTACTTGCAGTGTGGTGTTCAGAACAAGTTGTACAAAGTCCCTCATCACACGATGTACACCAAACTAAAGCTACTGTTGTAACATGCTTGGTATCACATGGACCACATAGACGTCCTGAAGACGATGCCATCTGAAATTATAAAAAAAGACAAACATTATTCCTGTGATTGAAATTTTCCATCTTCAGTAAGGCTTTAATGTCCCATGGCTTTTCTCCATACACCAACTAGGACATATACTTCTCTAATTTTTATTTTGTCCATTTCATTTCAAAGGAGATAAACATGATCTCACGATTTCACTTGAAATTGGAAACACTGTCTACCATGTTCGATTTGGTGAGATTATTATCATAGTATAAACAATAGATCCGACTCCTGATAAAGTTATAAAGTTATAATTATTGTTATAAACCAGTGCTGTTAATTAAATTAATTAATAATTATATTTTCAAGAATCATTTACATTGTTTCTACTACGATAATGATCTCAACAATTTGCACTAGACAGATAGTGGAGAAAAACATGAACTTATCTTCATATAGAAAATATTTTTGTCGCTTGGATTTTGGGCTCTTGACAAATCTGTTTGGGAAATTTGTTATTACCCTTATAGCAAAATATGCCTAAAATATCTTTTTAGCTCACATGACCCGAAGGGTCATGTGAGCTATTGCCATCACTTGTCGTCCGTCGTCCGTCCGTCGTAAACTTTTTCAAAAATCTTCTGAACCAATTTTAACCAAACTTGGCCTGAATCATCACCAGGGTATCCTCTTTCAAAATTGTATCCGATGAGTCCGAGGACCAAACAACATGGCTGCCGTTACTAAAAATAGCACATAGGGGTAAATTGCTGTTTTTGGCAAATGACTCGAAAACCGTTACTGATATCAAAAATCTGACATGTGGTAAAAGAGATCAGCATGGCAAGATCTACCCGCTCTGCAATTTTGAAGAAAATCTGATGGCCAGTTTTGGAATTATTGCCCTTTTGCCGGAAATTTTTAAAAATTTTAATACTTTTTATTTTTTATCAAAGAAACTATAGCAGGTCAATTTTAGATTGCAAAAATGTTCAGCATATCAAGATCTACCCACCCGGAAATTTTGGAGAAAATCCCAAAATCCTTGTAGGAGTTATTGCCCTTTTTCACAGAATTTTCAAAATTTTCATATTTTTCGTCTTTTATTTTCAAAACTATAGATAAATTGATAAAATGTTTGCCATACTGTGGTTATTTCAAAAGTGGTGTTGAAAATCGATCGTTGACCGCCATTTTCAAAATGGCCGCCAAAAAAGGCGGGAAAATTCAAAATTGTTCAATTTCAATAAATTTTGATTTCCAAATAGATATTGATGTTCTGACTTCAAAACCAGTTTTGAAAATTGTTTGTTGACCGCCATTTTTAAAATGGCCGCCAAGAAAGGCGGGGAAAATCAACGTTGTCCGATTTCAATGAAATTTGGTTTCTAAATAGGTATTGATGTCGCAACTTCAAAACCGATGTAAAACATTGTTTGTTGAATGCCATTTTCAAAATGGCCACCAAAAAAGGCGGGAAAATTCAACATTGTCCGATTTCAATGAAATTTGGTTTCCAAATAGATATTGATGTTGCGACTTCAAAAACTGATGTTGAAAATTGTTCGTTGAACTCAATTTTCAAACTGGCCGCCAAAAAGGTGGGAAAATTCAACGTTGTCCAATTTCAATGAAATTTGGTTTCCAAATAGATGTTGATGTTGTGACTTCAAAACTGATGTTGAAAATTGTCATTGCCTGCCATTTACAAAATGATGTTTTGACTTCAAAACTGGTGTCGAAAGTGGTCCTTTGCAAGAATGTTTTTTGTCAAAAAAGCCAAACAAAGAAATATAGTAAAACATGATCAGACTTTTAAATACAGTTCAAGATATTGGTGGTGTTCCAGCTACTAAAGTTTGAGTGACTGAAGTTCAACTGTATAACTTACAATGTAACCTTGATTGTCGTATTGTGCTTCATAGTTCTCTTCACAATATAAGAAATATGTTTAAACGTTTCATTAATAACATTCATCTCCTTCCCTGTAGGCTTTTAGGTAAATATCAGCCATATTTCTATTTCTGTACACCCATGAAGCCTACATTATACCATTTTGAGAGATATTTATTACCCATTTTGTAAAGTTTATTGCAAAACTTCCTTTTCATACACAATGACTGTGCGCTTCATATGTGATGTCAAACTTCTCTAAATTTGCTCGCGACATACTGTATTTGGATATGCCCGGAAATCTTAACC
>MJUU01049242.1:64652-91715 GCA_002080025.1 Modiolus philippinarum
ATTTATATTCTAATTTATTGTCGCGCTATGTTGTAAGCAGATAATTATTTATTTCAAGACATACGATGGTTAAATTTATTCATAATTTGAAAACTTTATGGATTTTTTCTCATCACTGCCAAAATGAAACTAGTTATGATCGACCCTTCGACAAACAAAACAAATATGAGATACAACTTGTCTATCCAATATGTAATCTTAAACCGCGTAATCGTAAAAATACATTAGCTCACTTCTTTTTGTGCATCTCCAACATTTTCCATGCCGGATGACAGGCTGGGTCGTTTTTTCAGTTTCCTGTCTTTCTTAAACTGCGTAATCGTAAAAATACATTCCCTCACTTCTTTTTGTGCATCTCCAACATTTTCCATGCCAGATGACAGGCTGGGTCGTTTTTCAGTTTCCTGTCTTTCTTAAACCGCGTAATCGTAAAAATACATTCCCTCACTTCTTTTTGTGCATCTCCAACATTTTCCATGCCGGATGACAGGCTGGGTCGTTTTCAGTTTCCTGTCTTTCTTAAACCGCGTAATCGTAAAAATACATTCCCTCACTTCTTTTTGTGCATCTCCTTCATTTTCCATGCCTGATGACAGGCTGAGTCGTTTTTCAGTTTCCTGTTTTTTTTATGTTACACAGAAGGAATGACCTTCTTCAGAAATTCAGATATTTTCTCCTTTTTGTCATCTTTATGGAATAATCGTAGTTGAAGCATGTTAAAAACAGATTATCGAGCTCTATATCAGATTTCCAACAAAGCAATAACAAAGTACAGACTTTGTTTGTGAAGTCGCAGGAAGATACCTTGTCATCATTGTCTTGCATTAGAAACTGCTAAGACCAAGACAAGTTATTTCTATGTTTGACGACAGCGAGTGCATTGAAAATGTTAGAGTTTTTAATAAAACTAACAAGAGATATTTTTTCGTTATTTGCAATTAAAATAGAAGTTGAATGACAAGTTAAAGATTTGTAATGGAAAACTGTTTAAAAGGACTGACATAAACTGAAATGGGAAAAATGAGCAATATTAAAAAAGTATCATTCCTAGTTTTAATTGAACTATGAAAACTGATTTTTTAATGAAAATTTGTCAAATCAAAGTGTGCTATTTTCAAAAATTCATTTCTTGTTTTTGTTTTGTTATTTGTTTGTTTCACTTATGCCCTCCTTCATTTCAAAAATAAAGTTGACGCCAAACCCAGAATCAAATTGGCGTAGCCTAATGCAAGTAGTACTGCCAGGGTGTATGACACCCTTTCTTCAGATTCAAATAGTACCAGGTAAAAAAATTAGTTAAGAGGAGGTAAAAACATTACATGTGGAATTATGTTGAATAAAAAAAACAGCGGTCTCCTTTTTGTCGAGAATTTTCTGGTGGTTTTCCACTTGCATCCTCTTTTTGCATCTTGACTTGACAATCTTTTGACAATTCTGTTCAGTAACTTTGTTATTACGACCATTTCATCATGTTTTAGAGATGGAAATAATCCTATAGCC
Source organism: Modiolus philippinarum (assembly GCA_002080025.1). Taxonomy (NCBI): domain Eukaryota; kingdom Metazoa; phylum Mollusca; class Bivalvia; order Mytilida; family Modiolidae; genus Modiolus; species Modiolus philippinarum. The sequence continues at coordinate 66,153 of MJUU01049242.1, forward strand.
GAGAGCAAGAAAACTCAGAAAAGGATGCGTGACACTTTTAGAAAGTTATCGATAATCACTTTCCTAATAAGATGTAGAAATTCAGTTGTCCGTTTCATTCAAAACTTGACTGTACATCAATGAGAGTCAAAAATATTCTGAAAAGCATTCTCAATACATCGGCAAACGAATACCGAAGCAAGAACGAGGAAAGGGGAAATTCTAAAATCATAAATCCAAAATCACGGCAATTCACAGCAACACGAATTGAGACAGTATGACAAAGACAAAACAAAAATGAACAAGAACGATACAAAACTTAAGCACTAGCAGTGTGAACCCCTATAAAACTGAGGTATCATCAGGTGCTCCGGAAGGGTAAGCATGATCTGCTCCACGCGTGGCACCCGTCACACTGCCAGTGAAAAGTGCGGTTTTGTCACAGTCGGTGTTAGTCAGTCCGGTAACAAACTCTGGATCTACCCAAAGATATCTGTTATCATTTGTGAAACAGAAACATTGTAATGGTCTGTCAAATCGTGGTGACGACCGTAAAACTTCTGTAGTGACAATTGCAACAGTGACTGAACATACCCTTGATGTATAAGTTTTTGAGACAGTAATTTCGCTCTGTTGACAAAATCGGTATACAAACTACAAGCACGACAATAGCGAATGAGTTGTGGAATTTACACGCCATATGCCGGAGAAGTGGGAATATTACTGCTCATATACGGGAAGTTCACTATTGGGAAGTTGAAATCATCACGCTTGTCGTAAAGTTTTGTTTTCAGACGTCCAGAGTTGTCAATGTAGAGGTATAGGTCAAGGTATGATGCTGATGATGGTGTATCAGTGGTCTCTTTAATTTCGAGTTCATTTGGGTATATAAGATTAAGGTTATCCTTAAATTGAGGATTGTTCAATGAAAGAACATCATCTATATAACGGAAATTGAAATTAAAGGATTTGGCTAGCTTATTATCTTTTTTCTGAAATAGCCCTTGTATGAACCTGGCTTCATACGAATAAAGAAACAAATCTGCTAAAAGTGGCGCACAATTAGTCCCCATTGGTATTCCTATTGTCTGCTGGAAAACTTGCCCTCCAAATTCTACAAATATGTTAATATCAAAGGATAATAACATAAGGCACCATATTGGATTCTAACCGTAGTCTTATCAAAAGTTATGACCGTCTATACAATTTTTTTAAACAAAATAGCGAGATTCATTAGCATGTGAGCTGCTAAAAGGGATTTCTCAGGAGTCTCGATGTCGTATGATTTGAAGTAGCCTATATGTTGCTACCAGTGTACACAGAATGTCAAACATGTTTTACCTGTATGAGATATATTATTATTACTATTCCTTCATTCTTCACGACCCACTTGACGACGGCAGATTTGCCGAAATATATCGGTCGACCCTTTTATTGTTTCTTCTTTTTTATTTAGCCATGGTTTTTTTTTTATTTTTTTTTATTTTTTTTTTGTTTTTTTTTGTTTATGTAATTTGATGTTATATTTTAGATTTTGAATTCATTCCTTTAACAGTTCACATGCTCATGTATCAGGTCAGTTTGTTAATGACCTTGAGAGCTGTTTTGAAACACATATTTTGTTTTATACAATTTTTGAACGAATTAAAAAAGAACTATGGTTATTTGCCTTAAAATTCAGATCTTTAAGGGAAATCATTTGAAAAAGTAACATTACGCCTGGTAACGTCATCGTTCTTACAGAAAAAGAAGCTCCATGATATAAAGGTTTTTGTATTCGTCAATGGGAGATTCACAATTTTTTACAGTCATTTCAGAGTTAGCGCGACCAGTCTGACTAGTAGTCAAGAAAAATACTTCTACTTTATCGACTATGCTAATGATAATTTATCATTAGTTGTTGTCCTTTATTTAACATCAATAGAAATTTATTTAGTAACGCCTCATTAACCACAACACTGTTTTGTTTGCTTTACTAATCCAATCAAGCTAATTATTTAAGGAATATCGAAAAAAATTTGAACAAGTTATACGATATGACATGGTTTGGGAATGTTTAGTAATATATAGCAGCGTTTTTAGTGCAATAAATATTTTAATGAATAAGGCGGTGCTATATATGATTTGTAATATGACCAATGAAAAACGTTTTACCGACAGTGCTGATTATTTGTAACATGAATGACAGGTAACGTGCAACTAGAACGTGATATAAAACATGCACATTATAAGGGACATACTGTAAAACATTGTATGGTACGGTGGTATGGTATGTGGTATGGTATGGTGGTATGGTACAAATACTACCATACCATGTTATGGTATGACGGTATGGTACCATGGTTTGGTATATATTCATGGTATGAACCAATGGTATGGTATGAAAATTTTTTAGTGAAAATAACGGAGAAAAAAATATTCTCATCACTTTTTGTAAGTTCTACAAACATAAAATTTGGAATGATTAAGAAAAGCCACAGTTCTTTATGCTTTACAGTTTTATTTTTATTATTATTGACATATGGTGATACATTTATATTGTATATCTATGGTTTGTGATAAAACAGTGGGTGTATTTGTTTCTGCCCTATGGGAAACAACTACTTGTTTCCGCAATTTTGAAAAAAAAGAAAAGGTCCATCAAAATCAAATTGGATGTAAAATGCTGATAATAAATTCAATTTAAATTGCTAAGAAGAATTTACAAGTTCTATATCAGCTTCAAGGTCGTTTGTATAATGTAGATGACAGGAAGATCCCACACCAGTCAATCAAGTCAAATAATGAGGGTGAAGCAAAGATTTTAGATAATGGGATGTTGTAAACAAATGTTTTCAATGCTGAGCGAATGGAAAAAAATTGTATCATTTTTAGTTTTGGGATTGTTGATTATTTTTCTTCTTTGGCTGCCAAAGAAGGAATACGCACCTCTTGAATCTGTCCCCACTGACAATATAGCTATAGTCATTTATAATAACCGGACATGGTACCACACTAACTGATATGGACTGGTTTATGGACACCTAAATCTCCCCTTTCTCCATTCTGTTTCACATGCATTTAAAAGATCTTAAAGTTTTCAGATAACTTCATCTTTATCTTCCATAGTGCTTCTTTCTTGTACTTCTCATTTTTTGCATACTAGAATACACACTTATAGTTGGACTTTTCCATTAGATAAATGGGATAGGGTATTCTTTTTGTTCATTCATTTTTTGTTCTATATGAATAATTCAGTACATGCAAAGTATCAATAGTCTGAATTCCCACTTAAAATAGTCTTGCCTTCTGTAACCACCTCTTGCCATTTTCAAAGTTAACATCAATTTGCCGGACAGGAAATTTTAAACAATAAAACAGTCATAATATTATACACAAATTGTGCCAGAAAGTAAAAATATGTTGCTTTATTTTGTACGTAATACTGATAAAAGGTACTAATTGGTCAAATGTTGTTTCCCACAGATAAAAACAAAAATTTTAGAACATTTACGCTAGGCATAATATACTACCTTCATTCTGAAGATTTTGTCAAGTTTAATTGCCCATATAAACAAAGGAAAAAATGTTCCTTTTATTATTTCATTTGAACTACTGAACTTGGTGGGTTTACAAAAAATGTATAAATATAAAAATCTGTTTTTATTTGGTATATACCATTTATTCATTTAATTTTCACAAAAGGAGAAGAAAAATAACATTTATACGATTGTACCATACCATGGTGCAATACCGTCATGCCATACCATCGTACCATGGTATAATCTGTTAACCCTGTGTCACTTATCTAAACACAAACTGTAAATTCTGTCATCACACATTGAAATACCAGACTATCATCAGTAATTTTATCAATGCTGATAAAAATAGTATCAGGTGATTCTAAAAAAATGCCATTCATTTACACAGTTTATTACAAAAACGTAACGCAATCAGAATGTTGAATATACGTATTGTCTAACAATGACTTTTATTTTTCAATACAATGATTTCATGCAGACATGCTTCCTGTGTTAATTGTCGAAACTTCGGTATTTTTGTTACTTATACTATTTTCTAGTACATTTGTATTTTAAGACTGTTCCAATGTTACTTTTACATATTTCTAATATAATTTTATCGAAATTATTTACTTCTTTAACAGGGTCATCTATTTTCTATTTTCTATTAGCTCTCATATAATGTTTCTGAATTATGATAAAATCCTTAATGAATTTTAAATTGATTTCACATACAGTAATACAATTTTATTTGCAAGACTGTACTATCCTATTTCTATGATGTACTTAATTTTAATCCATTATCTAAGCAGTTTTGTAAATTTCAGACAGTAAATTTTATGTTATCAACACTTTGACAGAGAGGTCAGAGACAATTAACACAGGGGATTTCGTGTAAAAACAACCGCTCGGCTGTTATCAGTGACAGGTCAAATCCAGAACTGATTGGATAGTCATTGCTTTTTGAATGACATAGGACACACACCATACATTAAGTCTCTATATTGTATTTGTTATATTTTCGGAAATTGTAGCAACTGCAAAAACAAGAATTTGAAGAAATAAACTTTTTCAATGGTAGATACGTAGGGGGTGCGGAGAATAGACCAGCTTTCTCTAGAATAAATGTTTTTTAAATTCATGCAAAATTTAGCCAAAAATAAGATAAACCCGTTTAGCCAATGCCTACGTCATAAGAGCAATGCAAGTTTTCCTTAAAAGGCATTTTAAAATCGAGTTTTGATATCATGAGGTACAGCCTCATACCCCCCGTCAAGCTAACCAATATGAAATTGCAGGTTTTACCTGGATATTTCATTTGTCATATTATAAAGTTTTAGATATCTGATTATAATCATGAATATCAAAATACTTGCAAAGATTGTCGACTAGGTACTTCTGGTTACCTCTAGTAGGCAATTTTTGTTCTTAGTAATGAAATGAAGGAACAACACGTGTGTTGAAAGAAATATTTATCGTTGTAATCTATAAATAATCACAACCCCCAAATATTGACAAAGATTTGGCGGATGCTACTTTTGATAATCGGTCACATATTAAAATTTCTGTAAAGTTTAACCCAAATCATCATAAGCTTATTATCTCACCTGGCCGAACACCATGCGAGCTTACTGTATCCCATCATTTTGCGTCCGTTGTGGTAAATGTCCGATAAACAACCGATAGTTACTGTTTATTTAATTTCTGCATATGCACATTTCGACAACCCGTGTAAATCGATTAAATTACAACTTGATCAGAACAAAGATTGTTTGTCTGTATTACACAATAACAATAACAGAGAAATAACAAATAAACAAACAGGAAATTGAATAGAAAAAAAATTATAACAAATAAAAATAAATATTTTTTTGTTTAAAATAAATATTCTAAATATTTAATAGATAAATAAATAAAAAAAAATATTTAAAACAATAAGTTAAAAAGGCCCAAATTATCAAAAACTGCAAACTTCTGAACAACCAAAGATTTTAAAAGAACAAAAAAGAATCGCATTCACTTCTTTATCTGAAAACTGGTTTTTAACCAAACGGCTTCATACATCGGCAAGCCATTTCCTTCATTAAAGGTTTAAGCATGAAATTTTAATAAGCTAAAATAATTATCTTAAAATTATAAGTGGTCTTAAAGATGTGAAATTTTAAAAAGGACTAATTTTACATACAAATATACCAGCATTATCGACAGGAACTCACCAGTAAATGAAAATGGCAGCTTACCGTGCATTATGAAACAGGCCCATTTACCGAGAAAATATGAGAATATGAAGTAAAGTCGTAATGTCTTCATACAAAGACAGCATTTACCCTGAAAAATCCACATTATTATTATGCACACTCCTCCTTTTTATACACTAGTGAGTGAATTGTGCAAATCGATGGTGATACGTCACCTATACACGTTGTGATTATAACTGTAAACCTAGTCTTATTTGCAGTATTGCCTAGAGGGATGTTACAGTCAATAGCCCAATCAAGGCAAATCTACTTTATACAGTATACCTTCTGGCATTTAAAACTGTGATATGTGGAAATAGCTAAACACTGCCAGACAAAGAAAGTATGGGCTAAACAGTTTAATTGTCCCACTCTACTCTAATTACATTCACAACATCTTAATTGGATTAGTAAACCAAACAAGACAGTTTTGTGGTATATGAAGCGTTACTACTGATGTTAAATAAAGGACAAGAATTACTGATGGATGATCATTAGCATAGTAGGTAAAGGAGAAGTATTTTTTCTTGACTACAAGCCAGACTGGTCGCGCTAACTCTGAAATGACCGTAATTTTCAATGTGTAAGTTTTTGGACAATATGTAAATGCTGTGGGCGGAGACATATCTTAAAAAAAAATTATATTGCAGATATAGTAAAAGATAACATGAAGTACAAAACACTAGCAGATATATTTTGATCTTGTTTGGCCATTTTGATCTTATCACGATCTTGAAAAGCTTAACACAATTATGTTAAAACTGTGTAAGATATTCAGTCGTATTTCAAGATAATTGCTTTCAAGGACGATCAAGACCTGTTCAGTTTATCACGATCAAATAAGATAACTGCGTTCAAGGGCGATCAAGTTGTGTTAAGTTTGTCCAGATCAAACAAGTTCAAATCCGCATCTTGTTTGATCTTAACAAACTTAATTGGTCTTGATCGTTCCTGAACGCAATAAACAAGTAGATCTTGTTTAATCTTAAACTATCTTAACACGTCTTGATCTTCCTTGAAAACAATTATCTTGAAAACCGACTTAAAATCTTACACTGTCTTAACAAGATTGTGTTAAGCCTGTCAAGACTGTGATAAGATCAAAATGGCCAAACAAGATCAAAACATATGGGCGACATCAGCTATTGCTTGCAATTGCAAATCTAGTTTTTCCTGTTCTTCTTGTCTTTCAGCCAAAAATTTGTCCGACCATTTTCTCGGAAACTAATGGTCCGATCCTCACCACACTTCACAGGAAGATGGGTCCCTATCCCGAAAGGCAACGGCAAAAAGGCGGTAAAATGAAAGTGCTCAGAATTGGATGAAACTTCACAGCAAGCTTAAATAGGACATGGGGAAAAGATTTCTGGTCTACAAGATTTAATTTGGCATCGGTTGCCATGGTAATGGCAAAAAGTCGGGAAAATGAAAGTGCTCAGAATTGGATGCAACTTCACAGGAAGGTTAAATAGGACATGGGGAAAATAGTTTCTGGTCTCCAAGACTTCAAATTGGCACCGGTTGCCATGGCAACGGCAAAAAGGGCAGGAAAATGAAAATATTCAGATTTGGTTGAAACTTTACAGAAAGGCTACCTAAGGTGTGGGAAAATTGGACTTCAAAATGGTGATCGTTGTCGTGGAAACAGAAAAAAGCTTGAAAATTCAAAGTTCTCAGAATTGAAGTAACCTCAACAGACAACTAGGTTCTGTGGAAGTGATTTGTAGCCCTGATTTCTGATTTGGGAGCTCCTTTGGAAGACTTTTGTATCAGCATCCTGATACAATCATAAATTTTTAATTTTTTTTCTTGGTCTTCTTCTTCTCTTTCCGCCAAAAATTTGTCCGACCATTTTTCTCAGAGACTACTGGTCCAATCTTGACCAAACTTCATAGGAAGATGGAACCCTATACCAAAAAGTGAAAACAGGTCTTTCAAAATGGCACCAGTTGCCATGGAAACGGCAAAAAGGCGGGAAAATCAAAGTGCTTGGAATTGGATCAAAATTTACAGGAAGGTTGCATAGGACATGGGGAATAGTTTCCGGTGTCAAAGACTTCAAAATGGCATTGGTTACCATGGAAACGGCAAAAGAGACGGGAGAATCAAAGTGCTCGGAATCGGATGAAAATTTACAGGAAGGTTGCATATGACATGATGAATATATTTCCGGTGTCCAAGACTTCAAAATGGCAGCGTTGATGTGGAAATGGCAAAAAGCGGGAAAATCAAAGTTCTTGGAATTTGATGAAAATTTACAGGGAGGTTACTTAAGACATGAGGAATTGGTTTCTGATATACTAAAATGGCATTCGTTGCAATGGAAACAGAAAAAAGGCGGGAAAATTGAAAGTGTTCAGAATTGAATAAAACTCAACAGACAGGTTGACTACGGTGTGTGGCAGTGATGTTTAGCCAAGATTTCTGATTTAGGAGTTCGTTTGGGAGACCTTTGTATCAGCATCCTGATACAAATATAAATTTTATTTTTGTCATTTCCAAATGTTATTCTAACCATCTGTTTATTGCGCGCACACCTCACTATTTCTATAATGCCAAGTTTTCATACAATCGACTTGTTGAGTGTCCCTGTGTTTGTCTATATGTTGTAATTGTGCACTAACATGAGACACTGGTGCGTTTCTGGGTCAGCGGATGACAGTGAAGGTAAGAGCACTTTGCCAGTTCAATTTTTGTTTGTTGACGATCTCTCATCCATGACCAGTAAAGAAATGGATGTAGCGTTGTTCTTTGAAATCTTTGAAATCTAGCAATGAATCTTCCGCTAAGTTTTGAACTACGTATGAGGTTTGAGCAAAGTTCATTGTTGAAGATCTCATGGTGACCTCAAGATGAAAACAACATTCTATTTCTTAGGTCTACCGTGTATTTCTAGAGGATTTGTTTCATTTGAAATTATTCCATACCCTTTTATTGTTTTTTGTGATTTCCCTAATGACATGTAAAGTTGAAACTGATTACTTCGATATATTTTCATATTTACAGTTCCGTGTTTTTCCCTCCAAATATATTCGGAATATTATTCTAGGTGTTTGATTTTTAATCATTAGAGATTAAACCACTTGAACCCGATTATGACCATATTTTATCCAGTCTCGATAGTTAAATTTATATGAAAAAAAAACTCGGCAAGATTTGCAACTAAAATTAACTATATGTATCTCTAGTGGATAAAATATCATAATAAACGGGATATTGTGATGTAATCAAAATGAAGTAACATCTCACTTAATAATATGCACGAAGAAGACTTTTATGGTTCATCCCACACTATGCACTTTATGCACTTAATTACAATGCTGAAGCTAGCAGCCAATTTCTAGCAGCCAAAAGCTAGCAGCCACTTTTTTGGACATGTCTAAAAACCAAATACACGCATAAGATTATAAACTATTTAGAACCAAATACACGCATAAGATAATTAAGTATTTAGAAGCTAGCAGCCAAATTGCTTGCAGCCACTTTTCGGGTTAGTATGAAAAACCGAAATTTAAAATAAGATCCAAACATTCATAAAGTGCTGACGAATAATTATTGGCGTAATACTGCATATTAATGATCATTTCTGCTGATAGAGGTTATATTATGGTGGAAATGTGTCATACTTGGGTTTATGAAATCAACATAATAGACAATTTAAGGAGAAATGCATATACTACCATAAATAATGTTATAACGATCATGTACGATAACCCTTCTAGATCGGTTCAAATAACCAAATACAGTATTAAAAGATGTAAACATAATGTTAGATTTTTAGCGAGTCATAACTTAATCTATATGTACGCCGTAATTCTACAAAAAAGGAAAGTTTTTTGTTTTGTCTTGTTTTGTTGTTTTGTCTTGCCTTGTTTTTGTTGGATTTTTTTCAATCAAATTATTTTTAAGGCATGTTAGACGACAGAACCGTGCATTTAACACCTTAAAAATCAGTCCAAGCCACGTTACAGACATTTCTGTGGTACATTCTGAAAAAAGCCGGTATTAAGCCAGAGCATAATTTATCTTCAACCTATTCTCGTTATCCTGTGATATGGTTCCTATTATGATTGGTGCATTTGATCTTAATGTGTTTTATCAGAAGTCCATTTTTAGTAATAATGGACTTCTGGTTTTATTTTCAATTTTTATGAATTTGTTAGTTTTTTTAGGTCAGGGAATGTATATGCTTGAAATGCTTTTCTTAAATTTGTTTTTGATATTTAAGTAGATCTTATTGGCATACTACTGCATATTAATGATGTAGTACGCCAATAATTCCAGGTAGAAAATGTATGAATTTCCTCTATTGACTTACCAACTTTGGAATTCTTAAGTTGTGAACTGGAAAAAGGGTGCTCCTTGGGACCATTTTGTCTCGCCAGGAAAACTCCTTTGAGGCAAACTTTTGTCGATATCGCGGAATCTGAAGCAGAAATACAATAACTTTCTACACCATAACTGCCCAGGTGGATCAATGCACGGTTCGGTGTCTATCGGTCGTCTAACATGGGTCATCTCAACAATTCCACTTTTTAAGATATGTCGACTTTGCCTTGCAGGAGAAAAATACCTGTTGATTCACCCGTGAACGGAGATATAAGTACATTGTCACTGGAAGAGAACGAGCATACTTTGTCAACAGACTTTACACCATATTTAAGTTCGCACAACTGTGCACCTCTTTCAGCCGATTTGTTTCCCCACTTTTGAGGCTGAATTCATCAAAGAGCCTCTTAAAATAAAGACAATAAACTATTCCAAACGCTTAATTTCAGCTTCTGTTGCAAAGATTATATTTTGTCACTAAACAACCCTCCTTTGGTGATTTTCTTCATCTTATCTATCCAAAACAGCTCGAAATTAAGGATACTACAGACACTTCCATATCGGCCTCATTCCTTGACCTTCATCTTGATATTAAACTAAGCTGTATGACAAACGCGGTAACTTGAACTTTCCAAAAGTCAACTTCACTTTCCTTTGTAGCTAGTAACATTCGAACAGAGCAGGCATAAGGAGTTTACATCTCCCAACTAATTTGCTGCTCAAGGGCATGTATTCGATACAGTCACTTAATTGATAGAGCCTTATTGCTCATAAATAAGCTACTGTAATAAGGTTATATTACTTATATAACTTGAAGTCATCACTGCAAAAGTTTTATGGTCGACACCACGATCTTGTAGATATCCCAGAGGATAACAGATCTTTTCCATTAAGAGCTAAAGATGAATGTTTTTTCTTTAATATATTGGACTTTACTACCGGAATCGACATGTTCAACACGACAGGTGTCTTATAAGAAGCAGGAGATGCATAATTTACCGGTGCACCTAATCTCACCAATGGTTTTAAATTGACTACGTGATTTTCATCTGAATGTGTGTCAACATTTTTATTTTCTGTGCCGTGCTTGATTGTGTTTGTTTTCTTTGTATCTTGCTATTTCCGAAGTTGCCATTGTATTTGGATGGTTCCCCTTTTCGACTGACGGTTCGGTCTTCACTTACTATAGATACTATCCCCCTTTACTGCTGATCCAAAAAAATGTTCTTTAAGCATGACGTCATCAGGCATGGTCGCCTTTTTCATGTCGTGACAATGGTTAAGTCGAAAAAAATACCACCGGCAAACCGGCATGTAAATTACGGAGAGTTAATTTCAAAAGCTCTACATGTGATTAATTGTTATCTGTAGCTGAAGTCCTAGTCTTGGTCGGATATTCTAGCATATTGCAGCAGTTGAGATTCATATAAGCCGTACGCCTGTTTGAAAGTACAACGGGAAATTCACAATAGAAATTTGAAATCATCACAACTGTCATAAACTCTAGTTGTAAGTCTTTCGTCTTTCTCAATTTCGAGAAAATGATCTTTAGTTAAATGCAAAGAAAACCTATTAACTGCAATTTCATTTTTTGTTCCTATTTGCACGGGCATATGCAAAGAGTTGGTCTGTTTTATTTACCAGATAAAATGCTTTTTTCAATGCCTATACGAAAATATAGACACTTCTACTTTCCATTATGCTCAAAATAAACCCGACTTCATCAATCGTACATTCACTTTCCTTTCAAAGTCACATTACGTTGCACCTGGACTGAAATCCCATTGAGTTCTATGATGTAATTTTAATATATAAGGTATGTTGAACTTGCTTTGTTGTGGAGGGATGGAACGTTTGTCCTCTTCTCCTTTCCTGTGGAAAGAGAAGTGGATGTAGGATTGATGGGGTGGTATATATTTTTCTGATTATGTATTTACCTAGCACAATGGAAAGTAGAACAGTTTATTAAGTTTGTTTCAATACTTTCACACCAGATGATGAAAATTTCGATTTTCCCACAGGGTGCAATATTAACGTATGTTCAACCCTGATGCCATATTTTATCGGATCGAAACAAATTTAGCCAATTTTGTAAAGGATTTTCTGTTTCGATGGAGATGATTAAAATATGACATTCCGCTGGTTGCCATTTTTTTTTTCTCTCTTTTTTATGTTGTTTGTTTTATCTTTATATGTTCCGCGCAGGTGGTCACAGAACCTCCCCAACAAAATGCAAAATTCCTATCAAGATAAATTTAATTTACTTCATAGGTTTCTCAAGAAATGATCAAGGTATGATCTTCGTATTGTCCAATTTTAAATTAAGTTCCGCGCTGGATGCCATGTGTTTTGTTGGATTTGTACAAAAATAGCAATCTTTATAAAGGACATACCTTCTATTATTTTAGTACAGTTAAGTTTAATGTGCTTCAATACTTTTAAAGCAGATGATGAAAATCATGTTTATACATAGTGTCCAATAATCAGTTGGTGGCCATGTTTTTGTCGAATCGGAACAAAATGGGCAATTTAAGAACTAGACTTTCCATATATTATTCCCGGTAAAGTTTGGTTGAGTTTTGCATTAGTAGTTTCAGAGAAGACGATGACAGTATGAAAAATTAACGCACGACGAAAGGAGGGACGACTTCTGCTAACTAACTGCAAAAACCCACACTGAGGTCATTTTAATTAAATCGACAGCATAAATATATACTGAATCTAAGATGGTAATACAAATGTGATATATGCTGTAAAATTTATATATCCTCACTGTACAAAATTCTTATGTCTCAACTAAACCACACGATACAGCACGGCTTTTTCAGTGCATGATGTCACAACTAGAAGTGTGTTCTTCTCCTTGTTGAAGTATACACCTTCAGGGTTTTCCAATCCATCATCACGGGATAACAAACGTTTGGTTCTTTTACCATCACCTGACATCACAGATAATGAATGACTGTTAAAATGTGTCACATATATATTTCCGTTATTGTCTATTGTTACACCAGTATCACCTACGGCTGATTTCCAAAGTTCCTTTCCTTTGACATCACAGCACGCAATGAAACCTCCATCCGAGCGCAACCATGAAGTATAACAAAAAAAATCACTACACCAACACAAGTATCCATTGAGTGTAGAAATATCTGCTGGTATTGATCGGATAAACTTTCCGTCAACACCATACTCAATTATACCAATGCTTCGTACCAGTACATAAAGTTTTCCCTTGTTGTAAGATAGACCATGGTATGTACCGCTAACCTTGATCTTATGTTTTACAACACCGGCATTAATGTCTATGATTTGTACAGTCCGACTCTTATAACAACTTACTGCTACAGTATTACTGTCTATTACAGCCAGACTGTACGGACCTTTCTCGGTTGAGATTTTCTTACAGATGTTACCATCCTCAGTATACACCAACAACATGTTACCATCACATTGTGCAAAAATCATCTTTCCATCAGGTAGAAAACAACAATCCCTAATAATGAATTCTCCTTCAAACTTTATCTGACGTACAAGCTGCAGACGTATATCCTCTATCTGTCGGATGGTAGCAGTAGGTACACTGATTTGTGCCTGTTGTTGTTTCCAAGCTCCAACCTTGATCTGGATAGGACTATGGAAAACTTGTACTTTACCGAATGATTTAATTTCTGACGTAATCTGTTGTAACTGTTGCTCAACTGAAAAGTTAATGTCTGCTTTCATTGCTTTATCTTTGGAACATACATCAGATGTCCATTTCTCTTCTTTGATTAGCCTCATTTCAAGCTCCTTGGACCCCAAAAAGATCTGTATGTCCGGTAAGATATCAATTTGGTTAATAGTGGTAAGTAATAGCAGGATACATTTCTCTTTCTCCTCTAACTCTTCCAACAATCTGTCTATCTTATCTTTTTCTTTCTTACTTGTTTCAGCCAATTCATTCAATACCTCTGATTCTAATCTATCCAAATAATTATTCAGCTTTAATTTCGTGGCTTTGATTTCTTTCACGATATTCAATCTTTGCTTCTCTATGGCATCCAGATTTTTCTGTCGATTGGATTTAATTTCTGTGATAGATTTTTGTAATTCCTTAAGTCCCCTCTCTATTTCTGGCAGAGCATCAGACCGGTTTGACTGTTGGGAAAGTTTGTCAATTGGTTCAACTTTCTTGCACTTTGAATGCTGAATTGGAATGCATGAAACACAGCATGGAGTGTTGTGATCAAGGCAATAAAAATCAAATTTACGTCCATGACTATCACATTCTTGTTTAACAGAGGTCAAAAATGTTTCAAGCCCAATATACTGACTTAAAGGTATGGTCTGGTGTTGCCGGGATGCTTTACTTGCAGCATGGTGTTCAGAACAAGTTGTACAAAGTCCTTCATCACATGATGTACACCAAACTAAAGCTACTGTTTTAACATGCTTGGTATCACATGGACCACATAGACGTCCTGAAGACGATGCCATCTGAAATTATAAAAAAGACATACATTATTCCTGTGATTGAATTCTCCATCTTCAGTAAGGATTTCCGTCCCATGGCTTTTCTCCATACACCAATTCAGACATATACTTCTCTAATTCTTATTTTGTCCATTTCATTCCAAATAACTAAATACCGAAGTTACTGTAAATTTAAATTCTGCATATGCGCATTTCGACAACTTATGTCTCTTCAGTGCAGATAAAATCTAAACGTTTGGAAGACCATAAAATCAAATATGTTAAAAAAACTGATAGAGAACAAATGCCCAATATGATCTAAAAGGAGATCAACATGATGTCACGATTTCACTGGATATGGAAACACTGTTTACCAAGTGCGATTCGCTGAAATTATTATCATAGTATAAAAAATATATCCGACTCCTGATAAAGTAATAATTATTGTTATAAAACCAATATTGTAAATTTAATTAATTAATAATAAATTTTCAAGAATCGTTCATATTGTTTCTACTACGATTATGATCTCAACAATTTGCACTTGACAGATAGTGGGAAGGTCATGAACTTATATTCATATAGCAGAATATTTTTGTCTCTTAGATTTTGGCTCTTGACAATTCTGTTTGGTAATTTTGTTATTACCCTTATAGCAAAATATGCATAAAATATTTTTTCTTGTTTAAACCAATATAAAAAAAATATTTACTCCAAACAAACGATTTAATTATTTCAGTTAAATAGCCTATTAGCACTGTGTTTTTGTTGACTTCCATTCAATGCAAATTTCAGTTTTGTTTTATTTTAGAATTAGACAAATATAGATTCAAAAACACATCGACTAAGAAGATACATGTCTGCAATAAAGATAAGTAAATGTTCAAATTTTAAACGCGGGGCTTAATATTTAACTATGGAGAGTGTAGAAATGTCGTTTTTTCATGAGATACAGTTGTAGAATCTGTTTCTCTATGATTTTAAGGCAATATTTTACCAAAAAGTAACCCTTTTTTCTACTGATCCGATATAAATGTGTTCTTTAAGGTATCAGGCATGGTGGCCGTTTTCAGGGTGTCACAATGGCAAAGTTGGAAAACGGCAGACAAATTTGACGTCATATGTGAAATTCAACACATCAGTTTCCTAATAAGAAATACTATTCTCACTTTTGAGACAGGACAGTTCCTATTTTTAGCGGTGTGAGATTTTCTTGTCTTGTACCCCCCGGTACAAGACAGAAATCACCGAGCAACATATTCTGACGTCAGTAACGTCGCTTAGGAACGTCGGATGTCAAGTACGACTTGGTTGTAAATAAATCGTAGTTTGTGATTACAAAAGTGAGAAAATAAATCAAACACCGTTGAAAATGCAAGATTTAGAAATCTCAGACACCCTCGGGTAAGATTTCAATGGTTCTCTGACTCGGCAAGCCTCGTCAGAGAAATATTCAAATCTTACCCTTGGGTGTCTGAGATTTCTTGATCTTGCCTTTTCACCGGTGTTAGATTCATATATTCTTTCTCTAGTTTTTAAGATGCAAAAACACGAAAGTTGCAGAACTATATTATTATTTTTATTAGAAGTGACATATTCCAAAACGCTATTTCAATGGTTACAGAAAATGTTATAGATGAAATATTACTTAATTGCAGTACTATAGTGAAGCATCTCATAATCTGCTATTACATACAACAATAATAACGTCATTACGTCATAGACTCTGTAAGGACGGATACCATGTCTATCAAAAGGGCAAGCATGTTCTAATGTAAATGCATTACTAATCATTTAAAATTAGAGGAAACATAAATTGGTTCAACAAAATAATCGATGAAAATTGGGAAAAGACATGTATACACAATCATGACAACAAAAAACACAGAAACAGAAGGCAATGGTTTTGGGTACGCCCCTCTCCAAAAACTGGTTGCGCATTTTGATGGAATTTAGATAGGAAAATTACTAATTTAAATGACTTAATTCAATATCACAATAAATGAGCGCATTTCTTCTTTCTTTTGGGCAAAAATTTCCTGCGTTTTCTATTGATACCAAAGAGATTTGGTGAGCCATAAAACCGCTTAAACAAATCATTTGTTTTGGCATGCTTGTAACAAGTCAGGACCATTGCGTTTTACAAATTTTTCGGCGGTTTACACCTGCTTTGTATTTTTTGCCATTTCGGGTTAATTAGCTTCCTGGCTATTACCATCATAAATAGTACCCGTCGTAGTTTCCCAAATTAATTATTTTTCATTGAAAAGGTTAATTCAAACTAACGCCAATATTTATCTGCCTCTGCTGGTGGACTGTTAGTCCCCGAGGATTCACCAACCCAGCAGCCAGTACTTCGGTGCTGGCCCGACAACCGATTTAATTCGAAAACATGTAATAGCTAAATTCATGAAAATTTTGTTTAGAACTAAGGAGCATCTCCCTCTTGCATATACGAGCTGATTTCTGCTTTCCTATTTAGATTCTATTGGTAATTCATGATCAGCTTCGGTATCTGGATTTCAAGAAGAACAACAATAAAAGCGTTGTTCCATTGCTAAGTTTTACCATTTATTTGAAGAGACTTTGTCTCATTTGCATTTATTCCACATCCCTTCATTGTTACTTTTAAAATGGAGTTTGTCTTTGTAAAAAAGATTCCCCTTGAGAGAGATGTAATCTCTAAATACATTTCAGTTATGGTGTACTTGTTCTTGAGAGGATTTCTCATATAGATGCACTATCATACTTTCAATTTTTTTTATTTTATCTATTTATTTTTTTATTTTATTTTATTTTATTTTATTTATTTATTTATCTATTTTTGTAATTTAAAATTTGTATTCTGACCACCTGATTATTGTGCCCACATCTCATTGTTTTATCATGCCAAGTTTTTTTAGTATTGACTCGATGAGTGTCCTGTGGTTTTTTTAAATGTTATGTTCATCTTCTATTAGCTTTTTTGTCGGGAAACGGATGCCAGCAGATGTAAGAACACTTAGTTGCCAGTTGATTTTATGTTTGTTGACGATTCCGCAACCATGAGTAAAAACATGGATGCAGCGTTTCTCGACATCTAGCAATGAATTCCGCTTAGACCGGTACTATGGCCGTCTTGTACTTGCGATGAGGTATGAGTAAAGCTCATTGTTGTAGGCCTCATGCTGACTTCAAGATGAAGAGATGTTCTATTGCTTAGTTTTACCATGTATTTGTAGAGACTTTGTCTCATTTGCATTTACACCATATCCCTTCATTGCGACTTCCAAATGTTTTGATTTTATCTGCACTGAAGAGACATAAGCTGTCGAAATGAGCTTCTGCAGAAACTAAAAAAAAATGAACGGTAACTTCAGCATTTTGTTGTTTACATGTTCAATGTATGTGAACAATTTGGATAGTTTAAGAAGTTTATAAATTGAATTCTCTTAGCTCGCCTTGTGTCCTTTATAGCAAAAATATTTTAGTTCTAACAGAGTTATATCGTGTAGTTTTAAAAAGACGTTTATTTTAGGAGTTTTATGGACCAGAATACCTCATGGCTAAAAAACGATATTTTTCGAAAGACAATAGTTTATTTTTTTGCCCTGTCGTAAAAAAAAATCCTATGGTGCAGTTTTCCAGAAATTCACTGAAAACGAGATATTTTGATTTTTGCCAAATTTTGATGGAATATGAACAAAGTACGCTCCAATAATTGTTAATAAATATATTGGAAACCGAAACATATCTATGTTAGCTATGATATCACAAAAGAAAAACATATTTTGAAAACCTAGACGTTAAGGAACTTTTGTGTTTTAAGGGACCGACCATTTAACCTGAAAAGGGGGGTGGGTATGGTTTTTTTCTGGAATCTGAAATTTATTTATTTTTTCACGTGTATCAACAAAAAATTTTTTTTTCAAAATTAACATTATTTTGGGGGGCAGAAAGCCTCCGTCAGAAAATTTTTCTCATCATTTTTCAAATAAAATCGGCTCCAGATTATTTTTTTAGAAAGAAAAAACCATAGCCCACCCCCCCTTTCAAGTTAAATGGTCGGTCCCTAAGGGGGATGTCTCCTATGACTATGAGTTTACCTGCTGTCGAATTTTGCGGAATAAGTTTTTAAGCAAATTTTCATTAGTTTTTCTATTTATTCAATGGATTTATTTATTATCCAAACGTTTTAATTGGTGAAATATAAATCTATCGCATTTTTCTTATTTTTGAGGTATTCAACAAAACCCCGCTGAAAGACAAGATATGAACAATCTTGATATCTCGCAGGTAAACATTTTCTGTGCTCTTCTAAATATTGATGAATAGTTTATTATAAGAAGTAACCACTAGGTAGTACAAAAACCAGAAAAATAAATAGCAACTATCACTTCCGGTCACGTGACAGATGATTCAATATGGTTACCACAAATACAAGTGTTTTGCGTAAAAGTTTAACAAATTGGGGAAAGAAAATGCATCATAAACTTTCAAAAATTTATAATGAATGAACACATAGTTGCAGTTATCATTCAGATGACAGAAAAACAAAAAATAAAACTGTAACAAGAAATAGATCAAAAACACCTTCCGTACAAGATAAAACACTGATTGATATTCATATCAGATGAAACTGAAATTGCGTTCTTCTTCTTCGTTTTTCGCCTTCCTTTAATTTCTGGCTACTATGTTTTCGTTTGCGAATACACATGTATATTAACCATACCCAAACCACATGTACCCAAACACGACTCTATGGTTTCTAGGGAAAAAGATTCCTACGCGGGTTCCTAAAGAAAAGAAGAAAAGAAAAAGCATATTTCATTAATTTCATTTTTCAAGTATTTTTCACACTAGCTTGAAAGTGATTTCATCTCTATTTCATAAACTTACGGTCGTATCAATAAGCAACTATCGTAACCTCTAGAAAGATTCCGTAAATGCATTTAAACATTTTCTTGTATTTGCCATTGTCTTTTGTTCCTTGGACATTATGAATGTTTCACAATTTTTAGTGTCAGGAATTCTCTACTTTTTGTCTTAAATGTATGGACTCATAAGATATTAGATTTCAATGAATATTAATCCCAAGAAAGTTGTGAATCTCTTGCCACGGATACTACATATTGGAATAATGTATTCGTTAAAACAATTTTTTTGTTATTTACAAAATTCTTGTATGCTAGAACGAGTAATAGCATGCATAATTTCAGTAAAAGTAAATGGCGAAAGGGAGAGGGTGAAAAAAACACACACACACCAACAAAAAATACAGTTCTTTGGCAAAATATATCATTGTAGTTAATTAATTAATACACGTAGTTATCAAAATTGAAAATAAGTTGCAGATTAATGAACAGTTTTTTCCATTGTGTTTTGTCGCAAATGGCCTTTTTATGCATATAACGCTTCAGTTTATATAAAAAGTATGCAGGATTTTAATTTTCATAATAGCATAGGCTATTGTTTGGTTTGTCGCGCCATAAAACCGATTTAAACCAAGATTAATTTTGAAATGCCTGTACTAAGTCAGGACCATTGCGGTTGACAATTTTTCCCCGTGGTTTTATTCCTTAGATTTCAGCTCAAGACAATTGTGTTCTGTACATTTGTTATCACCAAATGGGAGGGGGGTGCCGGGGTTTGGAACCCCCCTTATTGGACAATCGTGTGTTTTAATGAACATCCTGATGTTTTATTAAGAAATACCCATCAATTTTTTTACGCCTCGCTCCGCTCTGCGAAATTTCCTTTCACTTCTTAATTGGACCCCCTTTTCAAGTTCCTGGGTCCGCGCCTGTATTATCCCATTTTTAAAAGTCTAAGGAATTTCTACTATATATATATTCAGCTCCGTGTCTTAAAATAAAATAAGAAATATAGAGTATTTGCCAGTTTAGTTGAGCTTTGAGAAGTAGAGGCTAAAGCAACTATATAAATGCCATACAAATGGGCTGATAGACAGACACATGCACGGACAGACGTAAAGCGATGAATATTGAGTATTTGAGTGTCAATCCATTGAGAACTGCTTGAAAAACGTTATCTGATTTTACTGTCGTCAAAAGTTCTCCTTTGCTATTTGTAATAATTTTTCATGCGTGGGGTCATAATCAAGCAGTCACAAAACAGTCTTTTAAAGAATGAATTTCCTTGAAACTATCTAAAAATATCATTTAATGTTACATTTTAATATTAAAAGTTTAAGATATCTAATCTATTTTGTCGGGTATTCGGAAAAATCAACACCCCAACTTTTTTTCCAGAATCATAGAAGGAGTGAAAAGTAACAGCCGTTCATCAATTCAAATACTTCCAATATTAGTCTGATGACGCTATTGTTTTCTAGGGTATGCTTCATATGTCAACTATGCAAAAGGGCGGTTAGGGCGAAGGACATTTCAGTGAAATTGAATTTAATTGCGGTGAACAAAAAGTGTACAAATTAAGTTACCTGTAAAATATTGATGGACGAACCATAGTTTAATATATAGGTGATCTTTAGAAAAAATATAAAATTTAGAAATTAACCCCAAAAATTATATTCAAAAGCAAATGTATCACAGTGAGGTTGGATACATTTTTGTGGAAGATTTTAAATGTGTTTCACCTTAACAGAGCGACTGGAATTCACAAAAAGCTGGTTTAAGAAGTATCCTCATGAAGGAAGCAAGTAGGAAAACTTTTTAGATCCCTTGAGTTTTCAAGTATCGGACAAATACAGAGTTATATCTGTCTTACATTTTGTTCTCATGTTTTACTTGCGTTTTATTTTATTATGTCGCCTCGGACGTAGTCGGGACGACATATTGTTCTTTGTCCGTTTCTTCTTTAAGTCACCCAAACGAAGTTGTTGACTTATTGTGTTTACTCTGTTTCTTATTATTAAGTCGCCCAAACAAAGTTTGGCGACTTCTTGTGTTTGCATCGTTTCTTCTTATTATTATCTCATCTTGTCTAACCAAATTCTCAGAAACCCGATTTTTGATGTCTGATTTCGGGTTTATTGCTAATAGCTCAAATACCATTGAAGATACAAAGAGACATTCAATACAAAAAATGTTAAGGAAGATGTGACCTTCAAATGGAGGTCAAGGTCAAAGTCAAAGTTCAAGGTCATGGCCAAAAGCTTTATTGTTCATAAAAGTCTCAATAAATGTACATATTAAGCTTAATTTTTTGATCAATGGTGAGAATATTATGACGCAATTTCCGTGAAAGACCTAGAAATTGTTGTTGAAAAATTGACGCAATAGTTTTCTAAAAAATGGGTGGTCAAAATTCAATGAAACTGATATGTATTTCAATGTAATTTAAAATTTTGATTTTATTACACACCATAGAGGAAATGCCTTGCTTCATAATATATAAATGTGGTGAACGCCGGTGTGTAGGAAACAAGTAAGCCCTGAAACTGACCACTTACTTCCGGGTGACAAGACGACCTTCACATGGATTATCGAGAATAGCCTTTGAAGTGTGTGGACGTGCATTCCAGTCCAGGGGCCTGATTGCAGACCAGTGGACATTTCCTGGATAATTACTGTACGCCTGGTTCGCAGACTTACAGGTAACTCCACAGTATTTGTAGAATACACAACATTTGGTGTCAGAGGTGTGTGTTTGACGAACTGAAGAACTAATCCCCAGTTTGACGTATCTTGGCGCCATATTCAAATATGAAAATAGAAAACGAAGATGGCCGTTTTAAAAAGTCACCAAAAGTGTATAAAGTTATTCACTTTTGATATCATTGATAAATCATTAGTTTATATTCCATAAAATTCCAGCAGTTATTATAAAAATGGAGTGTAATTATATATTTACACATTTTTAGGGGAACGTTTTATATAACCCCCCTTTTTTGTGTGCATACATTTGTGTCTCATCACCTGTATAGTCATTCATTTCAGTTATGTTCAAATACTTACGATTCTATATTTAAGTAAAATCAAGACAACTTATGTCTCTTCAGTGCAGATGAAATCTAAACGTTTGGAAGACCATAAACTCAAAGATATTTAAAAACTGACAGAGAACAAATAACCAATATGATCAAAATGTATAGCCAAAATCAGCTAAGGACAGAGCTTTGCATGAGGGAGATACTCCTTAGTTTTTAACAAAATTTACAAAAATTTTGATATTGTAAGGTTCCAAATAGAATCGGCTTTCGGGTCAGCACCGAAGTACTGACTACTGGGCTGGTGAATACCCTTGGGGACTAACAGTCCACCGGCAGTGGAATCGACCCAGTGGTAACCCAGTCTCATTATTTCGTAGGGAACATCAGATACTCTGATGTAAACATTAAATATTCTCATTTTCAATCGCTTACTTTTACGTGAATTTTGACTTCGGATTCTTTTTTCCGTATACTATATCATACAGGCGAATAAGTTTGTCTTTTCAATCATTATGGCGGATCCTATCAATATTAATACAGCTTCAATTGATACATTGAGACAAATTAAGAATATTGGACCTAGACGGGCTGCTATAATTATTGCTGCAAGAGAGAAAATAGGACATCTCACTCTTGAAGATTTAAAACTATTAGAGGGCATTCCTAAAACCATATGGGACCAACTGTTACATAGTGGCGAAATTATCTTGGATGTAAAAGAAAAAGAACATGAAGCTGAACAGCAAATACAGAACTTACATGAACAAATACACAGAATGAACGAAATTCTGGAGCAAAGAACACAGGAAAACCTTATGTTTCAACAACAAATCCAAGAAATGCAACAGAATTATGAGAAAACTATTCAAGAGCAAAAATCCTAATTTAGAAAACAGAGCCATACAGCTCATTACAATTATTGCAGTTGGAGTTAACATATGTGTTATGGTCTCATGTTCATTTACTCCATATCCTTTCGTTAAATATATGTTCAAAGAACTAACAAGGCTGAATTAGACATGATAAAATTAGATTATGAAACTACAGAAATGCCATTAAAAGATGACATGAAATTAAGGGATGAGAGAATAAGGCAGATGGAAGAAATAAGGATAACATCAGAAAAAATCGACAAATTCACACCATATGCTGGCCGATTTGACCCATCATTTGAGTCTAAAACAAATACCTATAATTACAAAGACAGGAAAGATTACTATATTACCAAAACACAGAAAATACAGAAAAGGAAAATGGAGGCCCACCTGCTCCTAAACTATCAACAAATGATGGGAAATTAGACTGGCGACCATACTTTGTTCAATTCTCTCACATTGCTGATTAATATCATTGGTCACCACAAGAAAGATTAGACAGATTACTACAATATCTAAGATATAAAGCCTTCAAATTTTCCAGTATCAAGAATAAATCTGGCAAAATGAATAATGAACAACTGTTTGAAAAGATGAACGAGATTTGGAAGAAAAGACCTACCACATATTATCAGGAGACAGCTTCAGGATCTCAAACTGGAACAATACGCATTATCAGATGAGTTTGCTGAGCGGGCACAAGAGATGTCCACAGATGGATAACCAGATACTCCAGATGAGTTTGTTGAGATAATAGCCATCGACGCATTTTTTCAAGGGATGCAAGGATAAAAAAGTTGCACTTACTGCAATGGACAAGAATCCGACCTCCCTTGAACAAGCTCTGCAATTTGTTAAGTGTGCTGTTGCAAACCAAAGAGTAATTCTTAATTGTTTTAAGCACCTAAAGAAACAGTTATTATTAGTTGATAATAGGCGTTTCCTTTTGACCCCATCTGTTATCTTCTCCAAGTATTCACGGTTCCAGCAACCACCACTGGGTGATTTTACTACTTTTATTTTAATTACTATGATTTCGTGTATGTAATCCTCATTCGGGGGTAAAGAAAGGTCTACGTATTGTTGATAAAGTGATACGAAGTCATCAAAGTCCCTTATAAGAAACGAGTTCATACTCTTGGTGGTATTATATTTGTAACTTGGTGTGGTACCAGCATAGATAAATTTTACTAGTACATCAGCGCTATCAGTAAACCCGTTAATTCTTCTTGAGGACGACTAATAGTATACGTTCTAATTCCGATCTTTTCTTTGTAATTCATATTTGTATGACTAATATCTTTTTTGAATGATTTTTATCCTATAATATAACTTTTTATTCTGTGATTCTCTTACGATGAGTCGCAGAGTTAATATGATATTTTTTGGCCGAAACACAAAGGTGTTTGTTACACACCTCACAGTAAAATTTGTGTGTAGCATAATATTTCTTTTGATTTTCATTGTGGGCTTGTTTTTTTTCAACATCTGTCTCATATAGTTTTCTTCTTCCCATTTTTATAGTATTAATTTTATCTACAATAACCGACTAATTCTTGCTTTTATACCCTTACCTAACAGTTGACCAATTTTGATGCGGCGTTGTCGTTGTTGTACTTTTTCATTTCTTTAATCAATGCACCTGGTTTTGCTGGTGTTGCTGCGGTCGGTGTTACGCCTGGTTTTGCCGTAGGCACTGCCGTAGGCATTATTTTATCTGCTACATACTCTCCCACCTTTTCACTAAGTTTTTTACTCCCAGTGTCTAATGCTGCAACGGCAGATTTCTTTATCGTCTCTTTTGCCAGTTGCTTTGCGGCGGCGCCAAATATGCTGTCGAATAGTGCCTGCGGCAGACCATCACCTATTTGTTCCCTCGTTACCGGGTCAACAAAAATGTATGTTCCTAACTCCTTACTATATACCTTTCTCATTTTTTTCTTTACCGTTTATATTTCTCTCTGAATAAAAGTAAAACTGGTGTCAACACCGTTTAGATTTATATTTCTACCGTTTACGTCTGTTAACCATACACGAATCGAGTCAATCCTTATTCTGTTTACTCTCGAATATCCTATATGATATCGTGTCTCTCGAAACGGCCAACTACGAGTTAAATCTGCAGTACCAAAGACGTAGATTATGTCACCTGACTTACCGTCTACGACTAAACTAGTGATCAAATCACAATGAATATAAATACTATCTATCCCGTTAGTGATGTTAGGTAGCCTACTACCGTATTCCGTTTGATTTACTATTTTCTTGTCGAACCCGATTAACTCAGCAAAGTTACC
>MJUU01049242.1:97166-110492 GCA_002080025.1 Modiolus philippinarum
AGACAGCTTAGGCGGTGACTCTTTATAATTATCTTTATAAAAATTTATTCTGTTGGAGACTTTTGTAATAATTTTATCTTTGAACATATTGAGTGCGTTTTTTGTCTGCACTTTCTCGTTAGCACCATTTTAAACAATAATTGTCAACTGCGTCTTTATTAATATCAAAACATGCTTTCCGGTTTATTTTCGAAGGTGGGCGATATTTAGGCCCCTTTCTAAAGAATTTTCTAACTTCTTTATCATCGATGATGTTCAAGTTCCCCGTTAATACATGTCCACATGGGTCATAGCGATATGGTGACGTTGAACAGTCTCGGGTGCTGGGGTAGTTCTTCTCGAAATTAACATCACAGGTTATAGAAGAGTAATTGAAAAAAAAATACTTCTAGTAGGCTTTTTGTAAGAAAAGGAAATGACAGGCATGTCCTGGTTGTCAAAATAAACGGGAACAAGTTTTTGAATATCTGGGTCCCGAAAAATACCTGCGATGTCGATTAAATCAATTCTTTATTTATATATTAAATTTTCAAAAATTGTTTGACATTTTCATGTTCAAAGTAGGATAGGCACACAGTCTATCAAACCTTGAATCACCTCTGTCAAACTTTACACCTGTCGTGAGGTCCGGGTAATCAAAGTTGGAACAAAAGAACACTGCATCATTGCTTTTATTGTTTTATATTATCAGTTACACAGTGCGGAATTGTTCTAATACGGAAATTTATCGGGTCAATAAAATTCATGAATTTTATTGATCCGATAAAGCACTGTGTAACGAATTTATTCTGATTTCCCAAAGGAGTACAATCCACACCCTGTAACATTTTTTGTGATTCCTAATAAATCTTGTATTAGGACAATACCCCTGTGTATTTTCCTTACAAAGTTTGCAAGTGACACACCAACATTGCAGTCGTCATCATAAAAAATACAAAGGGACGTAATCTAAAACGAACACTTTTTTGATTGGGCCAATGGCGTTAAAGGAGGGGGTAGTTCAAATTGACTAAATACAGAAATTTACTAGCACAGTATCAGCCAATCAAATTACGAGAAATACTATGAAATCAGGATAATTTTAAGTTTAAATGACATTGCTATTTTCTACATCCAAGACCTGTAAGCAAAATTCAGCATCATTTTTGTCATACGTTTTAGATTTTAAGGTCACTTGGTGAGCCATTTCCACCAGTTGGGTACTGACATAAAGGTTAAAAATGAGACACTTTACAGGTTTTGTACCATTTGAAGTTTGTTTGACAAAATGCATCAGTCATCATCTAAGTGAGCGATACACGCTCTTGAGAGGCTGTAGTTACAAAATGCTTTTGATTTTTCTATTCGACCACAAGCTGAATATGCAAAGCTTAACAATGGTGCTGGTAATTCTTTATTTCATTTGTAAAGTATTTCGATGTGCAGAACAAATTAAACCACGACCAGGAATAAAACTATGTTTGGGTGAAAGTAGTTCAAACAGGTATAATAGCCTCTTTACCTATGTATATATTGGGTAAATTACTTTCAGAGTTGAGAGTTAGAGACTTGTACGCATTAATGTATTAATCTACTTCTTAGATTAATATAACGAATTCATAATATTGAGATTGTATTCCTGGTGTATTAGATGTACAATCTAAACCCAGGTATTACTTATCAAAGGAATTACTGTTTTGTACTCGGGGTGTATTAACGTGGTATGTAAACATTAAGATGAAATCTTCACAAAAATATATGATGAAATCAATGGAATTTGTATTATATCAAAATTTTCCATATAAAACCAGGAATCAATACAAACTTTTATAAGAAAATTAATTGGTCTATGAATTGTCAACTTTCCTCTTACATTTTATGTTACTTTATCCTCAGGCAGTGTTGACATTCAACTCAAATAACAGATAAATGGGAAACACAAACAGATGTTCAATACTCAGAGAAAACAGAAATATTTACAACAAGAGACCACTTGTCTCTTTCCAATCTTATTTCACACACATTTCTGTTAAGTAATCATCAGGTTTAGTACCACAGACAAGTATCAATGGCAGATCTATATAACAGGAAGGAAATCAATGATGTAATAGACTAATTCAGAAAATTACTTCTTTATTATGTTTGACTGAGGGTGAAATCCCTTAAAGCAATATATCAATATTGGCTAAGAAAAACTATACAGAAAAGAATCTGTGCATTTTATCTCTACCTGTCTGTCTCTATCTCTGTATTTCCCTCTGTTTGTGTGGACGGGGGGATACGCCGTATCGATACATGTTTCGATCGTATTTTTTTTTTAATTAAGAAACTCCGTTAGGAAAAAAAAACGTAACTGGAGCAGTAGTACAGTCATTTGTTCAAGTATAAGTGTAAAGGTGTTTTATTGTCAACCTTATCGGTATGACCTCCTATTATTCAAACAAAAATTACAGGCTGTTCATTCGACACGATTTTACTAAACAGCGCAAAGAAATGACATAAGTTTCTTTAAGTTTTAATGCTTCCAAATTCAACTCCAACTGCAATAATTTCAATGAGCTGTATAGCTTAGTCGATATATGGGATTTGTTTATGTAAAGTTTTGCAGGCTACCAGACTTGAATTCTTTTTTGGTCGAAATATATATCGACATGTATTTGCATAGTATGTGAAAAACTTTTAATGTGTAATAGCGTGTAAAAGCTGATAGAGAACAAATAACCAAAAGGATCTAAATAGAAAAAGCCAAATTCAGCTAAGGACAAAGCTGTGCATGAAGAAATACCCCTTATTTTTAAACAATTTGCAAAATTTAGATATTGCAAGTTTCAATAAAATCGGTTTTGGGGTCAGTACCGAAGTACTGACTACTTGGTTGTGTTGGTAAAAACCACCAGGAACTAACAGTCCACCAGCAGTGGCATCGGCCCAGTGGTAATAAGTAACAAAATGCTAAAGTTATTGTCAAATTATTTTTGACATGTGCGCATTTCGACAACTTATGTCTCATCATTAAAATGTAACTAGACATCAGTGAGATGGAATCCATCTCTGTGGGCCCGCTCCAAGTGTGACCCTGATGTCAAAGGTCAAAGGTCACCAACCAAGTTACGTGACACGTTGTCTCGAGATGATCTATCCACATGCCAAATATCAAAAGCCTTTCTTAAAAGAGAAAAAAAAGTTATAGCCTGGACACTACTTTGTCATTGAAAAAGCATGAATATGACCCTGATGTCAAAGGTCAAGGTCAAAGGTTACCGTCCAAGATACGCGACACATCGGCTTGAGGTGATCTATCCGCATGCAAAAAATCAAAAACCTATCTCAAAAGAGAAAAAAGATATAGCCCGGACACGACTTTGTCATTGAAAAAGCATGAATGTGACCCTGAGGTCAAAGGTCAAGTTCAAAGGTCACAAACCAAGGTACGCGTCACGTTGTCTTGAGGTGATCTTCCACCATGCGAAATATCAAAAGCCTATCTCAAAAGAGAAAAAAGTTATAGCCCGGACACGACTTTGTCATCGAAAAAGCATGAATGTGACCCTGAGGTCAAAGGTCAAGGTCAAAGGTCACCAACCGAGGTACGCGACACGTCGTCTTGAGTTGATCTATACACATGCAAAATATCTAAAGCCTATCTCAAAAGAGAAAAAGGTTATAGCCCGGACACGACTTTGTCATTGAAAAAGCATGAATGTGACCCTGAGGTCAAAGGTCAAGGTCAAATGTCACCAACCGAGGTACGAGACACGTCGTCTGAAGGTGATCTATCCACATGCAAAATACCAAAAGCCTATCTCAAAAGAGATAAAAGTTAAAGCCCGGACACGACTTTGTCATTGAAAAAGCATGAATGTGACCCTGAGGTCAAAGGTCAAATTCGAAGGTCATCAACCAAGGTACGCGACACATTGCATTGAGGTGATCTATCCACATGCAAAATATCAAAAGCTTATCTCAAAAGAGAAAAAAAGTTAAAGCCCGGACACGACTTTGTCATTGAAAAAGCATGAATGTGACCCTGAGGTCAAAGGTCAAGTTCAAGGTTACCAACCAAGGTACGCAACACATTGCCTTGAGGTGATCTATCTACATGCCAAATATCAAAAGCCTATCTCAAAAGAGAAAAAAGTTATAGCTCGGACATGATTGTTTCGGACAGACAGACGGACGGACGGACTAATTACTCTAGGGCGTCCGCCACTTATGATCGACAACATTTTTGTTGAATGTGGAGGCCGTGTTTTTCAACAGACAATAGGGATTGATATGGGAACAAATTGTGCGCCACTTTTAGCTGACCTTTTCCTTTTTTCGTATAAAGCAAAGTTTTTATAAGGGCTGATACAACAGAAACAAAAACAACTAGCCCAGACTTTTAATTTCAGCTTCAGATATATAGACGATGTACTTTCTCTTAATAACCCAAAATTTAAAGAATATTTACATCGCATCTACCCCAGTGAACTTGAAATTAAAGAGACAACCGATACACCCGATTTTGCTTCATACCTTGACCTTTTGTTATACATTGACGAACATGGACGTCTGAAATCTAGATTATATGACAAACGTGATGATTTTGACTTTCCAATTGTGAACTATCCCTTTCTCTGCAGCAATATACCTACATCCCCAGCAAATGGAGTATATATTTCACAATTAATTCGTTACTGTAGAGAGTGCAGTACATACAGTGACTTTATGGAAAGAGCGAAAGCACTGTCACATAAACACAGCCGTTGTTACTTTCGTCCCTTCAGAAATTCTATGACCGTCACCACGACATCATAGATAAATATGAAATATCAGTGTCACAAATAAAAACTGACATTTTCAGCTAGATTCACGTCTTCCCGGATTTGACATTACCGGTTTTGACTTTACCCTGGATTGACCCACTGACAGTGTGACGGGTGCTGTATACAGAGCAGGACATGCTTACCCTTCCGAGCACCTGATGTCACTCTTGTTTATTGAGAGTTCACACTGTTAGTGCTTTAGTTTTTTGTGTTGTATATGTAATGTTCGTGTGTTTTGTGGGCATGTGGTGTCTTTGGTCTTCCGTCTTCTGGTGTTCTTCCTTTTGCCTTGTCTCTGGACTTTGATTCGTGTAATCTTGTGCTTTGTTCCTTCGGTATTCTACTGCCGTTGTTTTGTCCGTATATTTGGTTCTTTCAGTTTCATTTTTCACAATTGACTCAGTCCTGTTGCCAACTGAATTTTACTGTTGTTACGATTGTTTTTTGATTTATCACATTGGCTGTATGGGGAAGGTTTGGATCCAATAAAACTAGTTTAACCCCGCCGCAGCAGGTTTGCGCCTGTCCTAAGTCAGGAATTTATTAAGCCTTTGTGTGTCTTGTCCTTTTTCTAGTTAGTTTACTTTATGTCTATAGGAGTCTATAATAATGTTTATTTCGCTGGACTTGCGTGCTCTTTGTTCAGGGGCCGACTCCGACCTGCCGTTGGGTGTGGGGTTTTCTCACCGTTCATTGAAGATCTTATGGTGGCTTTGAGTTGTATTACTCCCCTTTGGGTCGTTGCCTCTTTGACACATTCCCCGTTTCCCTTCTTTTTTCTAGTTCATAAGGGGAATTGTCATATGAATACACTATCATACATTCAAAGTTTTGGAATTTCATAATTTCAAATTGTTATTCTTACCACCTGTATAAAATGACCACATCTCATTATTCTATAATACTAAGTTTTCTTGCAGTTTATTCGACGAGTGTCCTATAGCTATTTATGTAATTCAATTGTCTTTACCTATAAAAACAATAATAAAAACGTTGTTCTATTGCTTGATTTTACCATATTTTTGATGAGACCTTGTCTCATTTGCATTTCCTCGATATCCTTTTTAGTACACCTGGCCCAAAGGGCCATGTGAGCTATTGTCATCACTTTGCGTCCGTCGTCTGTCGTCCGTTGTCCGTCGTCCGTCCGTCAACAATTTCAAAAATCTTCTCCTCTGAAACCGCTGGGCCAAATGTAACCAAATTGAGCCTGAATCATCACCAAGGTATGGCTTCTCAAAGTTATGTTCGATTAGTTGGCCGGTCAAAAAACATGGCCGCCATTGCAAAAAATAGAACATTGGGGTAAATTGCAGTTTTTGGCTAATAACTCCAAACCGTTACAGATATCAAAAATCTGATATGAAAAAAATTATCAGCATGATGAGATCTACCCACTGTGTCATTTCGAAGAAAATCTGAAACCCATCTCGGAGTTATAGCCCCTTTTCCGTTAAATTTTCAAAATTTTTGCATTTTTTATTTTTTATTTCAAAAAGTATAACAGATAGAGGTCAAGTGTAAATTGCGAAAATGTTCAGCATATCAAGATCTACCCACCCTGAAATTTTGAAGAAAATCCATAAACCCTTGTAGGAGTTATTGCCCCTTTTTCACCGATTTTTTTTTTTAATTTTCGTATTTTTCATTTATTAATTCCAAAACTATAGAAGATGAAGGTTAAGTGTAAATTGATGAAATGTTTGCCATGCTGTGGCGACTTCAAAACTGATGTTGACAATTGTTCCTTGAATGCCATTTTCAAAATGGCCGCCCAAAAAGGCGGGAAAATTCAACATTGTCCGATTTCAATGAAATTTGGTTTCTAAATAGATATTGATGTTGCGAGTTCAAAACCGGTGTTGAAAATTGTTCCTTGACCGCTATTTTCAAAATGGCCGCCAAAAAAGGCGGTACAATTCAACATTGTCCGATTTCAATGACATTTGGTTTCCAAATAGGTCTTGATGTCGCAACTTCAAAACTGATGTTAAAAATCGTTCGTTGACCACCATATTTAAAATGGCTACCAAAAAGGCGGGAAAATTCAACATTGTCCGATTTCAAAGAAATTTGATTTCCAAATAGGTATTGATATTGCGACTTCAAAACCGATGTTGAAAATTGTTTGTTGACTGCCATATACAAAATGACGTCTCGACTTCAAAACTGGGGTCGAAAGTGGTCCTTAGCAAGAACGTTTTTTATCAAAAAATCCCTACAAAGAAATATTATAAAACATGATCAGACTTTAAAAACAGTTCAAGATACTGGAGGTGTTCGACCTACGAAAGTTTGAGAAACTGAAGATCAACTGTATAACTTACATTGTTACCTTGATTGTGGCAACTGAAAACCAGGTGAGCGATACAGTCTCCTTGGAGCCTCTGGTTTTTTTTTTTTTTTTTTTTTTTTTTTTTTTTGCTTAAGTAAAAATAAATTGTTAAAAAAGCCTAATATGCAGATTAATGGCCAGGGGCATTTAAATATCCTGATACTCCCTGAATGACACCTTGTATGTTTAGGAACCAAATGATGATTTGAATATTTTCCATGTTGTTTCTGCCTGATAAAATCACCTATATCTTTAAAAAGGAAACATATGTATGGATTAAATGTTTCCGTTCTTTATATCATTATTTTTTTATCGTCTTCCTTTTACTTAAAAAATAATATATACACTAGTTTGATTGTTTAAACTCCTAATATTGTTTGATTATCTTGCACAAAGCGTTACTGATGGAAAACATATTTCTAAAGCAAGTAAATGTAGAAACATTGGTTTTTGAACTGATATTAGATATTATATAAAAAGTACCGGTTAGAAATGGGGGGTTAATCTCCTATATGTGAAATAATTGTACAATAATGACATCCC
The DNA here is from genome assembly GCA_002080025.1 of Modiolus philippinarum. Lineage (NCBI taxonomy): Eukaryota > Metazoa > Mollusca > Bivalvia > Mytilida > Modiolidae > Modiolus > Modiolus philippinarum. Next base: position 104,832 of record MJUU01049242.1, read on the forward strand.
ACTGTAGGTTTTGTATTACAGGGTTGTTTGTTTGTTGATAGACCAAAAACTACTTGCCTCACACACCACATCCGCTAATCTATTGTTATTTAATGGGTAATTAATACCTTATTTTCGTAAATAGTGCAGCTGTTTAAAAGCCAGGGTGAAGAAAGACAATTATTCGGCTGCAGAACATTAAGAACCGTTCCTCTTTTTATACATTATGAGTAACATTGGTACCTTTAAGTTATCTTTCTCGTCTTTCGTTTGATTATTTTATAAGCGACTTTAGCTTTGTATTGGATTGATCTTTGCATGACTAATTGACAAGCAGTATCTGTTCCACCGTGCTTCGATGTTAATCCTTTTTTTTTTATTGCTTTAGAAAATGTTTTTTTTTTTTTTTCGTCTTTATGACGTTTCTGTTCTTATTCTTCGATTTTTCTCAGCTTTATATGTTGACGTTAAAATGAAACCTTTTCACCAGTTGATTAAGTATGTCATAAAATACAAAAAAGCAAATTTGTATTTGCCTTTTCTTTTCTGTAAGTTTCATTTATTTTAGCAAACTATAAAAACGTGTATGACTTAATATGTTTTTTTCGTCTTTATGACGTTTCTGTTCTTATTCTTCGATTTTTCTCAGCTTTATATGTTAACGTTAAAATGAAACCTTTTCACCAGTTGATTAAGTATGTCATAAAATAAAAAAAGCAAATTTGTATTTGCCTTTTCTTTTCTGTAAGTTTCATTTATTTTAGCAAACTATAAAAACGTGTATGACTTAATATGTTTTTCCAATCTGGGCAAAATGGGCATGAGTTTTTATCAATAAAAAAAGGGGAAACGGGGAATGTGTCAAAGAGACAACGACCCAAAGGGAAGTTACAACAACTCAAAGCCACCATAAGATCTTCAATAAACGGTGAGGAAAGCCCACACCCAAGGGCAGGTCGGAGTCGGTCCCTAAATAAAGAGTAATCAAGTTCACCGAAATAAACATCATCCTAGACCCCTATAGACATAAAGTAAACTAACTAGAAAACAGTCAAGACACACAAAGGCTTTATAAATTTCCGGACTTGGGACAGGCGCAAACCTGCTGCGGCGGGGTTAAACTAGTTTCATTGGGCCCAAACCTTCCCCTTATAGCCAATGTGATAAATCAAAACAACAATCGTAACAACAGTAAAATTCAGTTGGCAACAGGACTCAATTGTGAAAATGAAACCGAAAGAACTAAAAAAACGGACATAAACATGAAATCAAAAGACTACTAGCAGTTAACTGACATGCCAGCTCCAGACCCATCACCAACTGACAAATTAAGTTATGTACCCTAAGTATAAAGCTTCCACCAAGATCCCTTCCTGTGAGGAGTTTAGCATTGTGATTTCATGCATATACCGGAATACAAAACCCGTGTCCTTGCAATACAGATTTTAGAAATTTAGGATGTTTTTAGTTAAAATGCAAAGACCCTATCAAAAAATCAATGGAATACCAACATTTTTACAATGTTGCAGTTAAAATACAGAGATTTCACTACAACGATACAGAAATACTCCAAGTTCAATTTGGTTCCAACGCTTCATAAAAATCCCTACGAACATCGTTTTATTTCGGCATCGAATAACTGTTCTAACACTAATATATCCATCCATTTAACAAATGCATTCACCTGTATTACGGATTTAATTATAAAAAAAACTTGGGCAAAAACTCTGTTGTCAATTACTTTTGGAGTGTAAAAAATTCAATTGAAGTTTTATATAAATTAAAATAAAAAATCAGTTTCATCTATTGACAGCTCTACACTGTATACACTTTACACAACTCTTCCACATAAATTGATCAAATCCAAATTTGAACGACTTTTAAATGGTCTTTTAAATTTTCTGGTCTGCAGTTCATCTGTTGTAATAAGAAGCAAGTACTCTTCCTTTCTATAACTTACAACATCATTGTTCCTAGACTTGCGATGACATGTTTGAGGCATCGAACCTTTTGCAAGATAAATTTTTGATCGCTTTGGCAACATCTTTTATCGACAGGTCGTAGGAATTACTATGAATAGATACTGTGCATCTCTCATTGCAGATCTTTTTCTATTCTGAAACAAACGACACGATATAAAAAAATACGTGGCTCTAGCCCTATCCTAAGGGTGTATATATCTCATCTAGTAGGATTCACACGCGCCTGTTTATAAAAAGTTCATAGAAGTTATGAACATTTGATATCTAAATACGATGTGACTCACAAACAGCTTAATACTAAGGGCACTTCACCCTTCTTTTTACGGGAATGTAGTTAAAATATATAAACTGATGAAAAAAAATCAGAAAAACTGGGACGTAACTTGTATTCTTTATGAAGTATGGCAATTGACAGGATATCCTGCATTATTCTGTTAAATTGGCTTTTTGATTCAGTGACCTGAAGATTTTACAGGTAAACTGGTTTTAAATTTGAATTTTCTTCCGTAGTGCGACAGTGTGTTACCAACAGACTAGGCAACTTGAGTTATCAGGCAGTTTAACAGCGAGCAATCCTTAACCCCTGTTTCTGAATTACGTCTTGTTTCTTCCTTTTAAAGATTGCGGTCTTGGAGTAAGTAGCCTACATGTACCTGTATTGGGTTTTATATGTATAAGGGAAACGAGCCAGAGAAAGTGAAGGTTTGGTTACCGGTTTAAGCCTACTGCTAGCTCTTGCTAGTGCCGGTACCAAGTCCGACTATCTAGAGTTTATATTATTGTGTTCTTTTAATTGGTGCTTTATTTCTTGTGTAGTATCCTGTTAACCTCTGTTCATTAATTTATTCATATAAATATGCGCCATTTGCTGTACGCTGTGAATAACTTAAAGTTTAAAAAATCAAAATCGGAACCAGTGTGGACTCAGATTAATAACTTTTATCACTGATGTGATTTGTTTTGTTTCTTTGTAACCACAATTGAACGTAATACATTGGTATATTTTTTTTTATTTTCAGACAGTTTCCATATCTGTGTCTGTGTTAACATTAGCCGCCATTGCTGTTGAAAGATGGTACGCCATCTGCCGTCCACTGGCATTTAAAAGTACAAGGAAAAGGGCAAGAATGATAATTATTATTATATGGCTTGTATCAGCATGTTTAGCACTTCCTGAAATCATATATATGCAAACAAAAAGATTTGCACCAGTGTATGTATCTGATTTGTTAACATCCTGCAGACCAGAGTGGAATGACATGGAGCAACAGACAATATTTCAGATTACTCTAATAGTGTTGCTGTACTTTTTACCGATGATTTTTATAGGATTTGCGTATATACAAATAGCATTTGTTTTATGGAAGGGAGATATACCTGGTGAAAGTAAATTGGGAAAAGGTAATTAGAGTAAAAATATAGTAGATAGTCAATAATCAGGGTTTTATTACAACTTCTGTATTCTTTTCCATTTTATTATTGACATGGTAACATCAAGATTAAGAATAACAATAAAAGCGTTGTTTCTTTGCTCTGTTCTACCATTTATTTGTAAAGACTTAGATCCTGTGTTTATTTACTTCATTTGTAGCTGTAAAAGATACTTTTGTACATATTGAATCTGAAAACAAAAGAAGCTTTCTCGATCAAGTATGGAAGTTGTCATCATGATTACTTGCTGCTTAAAACCTTAAAAAAAACACAATGAAAATATGATGTTTCAAGGAAAATAAACTTAATATATCAACTATGTAACCAGTTCCTATCATCTAAACAATATCATATTCAGACCTGTATCCTCTTGTAAAACCAGTAGCGAAAGATTTAAGCATCATTTAAAAAGAGGGTCAGTCCAAACTATAAGTATGAAGAAATTTTACTTTCAACAAAACGATAATAATTTCCGTTTTTCTTGCACTGTATATTTGTCACATAAATGAACTCCTGCCAAAGCGATTTTTCATTGCTATTTACAACAGTCAAATGAAACTGTCTTCCTGTAGAAATCTTACTGTTGTATAATTTGTCAAGTGGTGGATTCAAAATGACGCAGATATTATTAAGTAAAAAATTAAAAAAATATAATCAATTATACATATTAAGCTTTTTTCCGTTAAATTAATATCAATTTACGTTTATATCTCAAAATTTATCATGCTGCAGATGTTTCAACTTATTGATCATTCTCCTACTTAATCTTGATTGTTATTAATAGCTGAGTCTAAAATGATCGTTTTTGTATTCATCACTGACACACACAAATTTCCATGAAACTTGTATGATATTGAATTATTATTAAGTCTCCCAAACGAAGTTTTTTGAGACTTTTTGTTTTTGTTTTTATTACTCTCTGAGAATATGGTCGGACAAATTTTGAGGCGGAAGAAATGCGAATAAAAACAATAAGCCCAAACGAAGTTTTGGGAGACTCATTGCTTTTACTCGCGTTTCTTCCGCCTCAAAATTTGTCCGACCATTTTCTCAGAGAGTATTGATCCTTCACAGGAAGCTGATCCCTATCCGGAAAGGTGCAGTCAGGTCTTAGAATTTTAAAAATGGCACAGGTTGCCATGTCAACAGAAAAAGGCGGAAAAATTGAAAGCGTTTTGAAAGAATTTGACGAAACTTTGCAGGAAAATTATTTAACATATTGGAAATAGGTTTCTGGTCTACAAGACTTCAAAATAGCAATCGTTGACATGGAAATGGGCAAAAAATGGCTGGAAATTGAAAAAGCTCAGAATTGAATGAAACCTCACAGAAAGGTGGCCAAACTCGTATAGAACTGGTTTCTAACCCTGAATTCGGACTTGGGAGTTTGTTTGGGAGACTTTTGTATCAGCATGAAATGTCTCACAAAAAAAACCAATTCTATTGCTAGTTCACTTAATATCTCATACATATCTTTTAAAATAGATTTACCAAAAACTTCACCACAAAATGCTTATTACATAACAGAAAATCAAATATTAATGGACACAAGGATGACCGCTTTCAATATACCCTCCAATAACCTTTGTTGGTTTATGAATATAATGAAACCAAAAAGTACGGAACTAAAATTTACTATAAAGTCGGTGTGTTTTGTATTTTATTGTGAAGTAGCCTGGATTATGCTTATATAAATTTACATGAAATAAGGATGCACTATATATCCTGAAGCATTTGAAAAGAGGCTTTGTGTAAAAACTGGAATTGGTAAATAAAGCGCCCAGAATGCAGGATCGATTGCCATATTCATTGTATTTGCGATTATCATATCAGCTTGTAGCACAGGTTTTTACACGTATTGCACTCGGTATACCGTTTTGATTACTAGGTGTCAGTTGGTACAGTTAATAGAAACAATTTAAACCTATAGGTTTAGTATTTTTTTTTATCAAAATAAACAAAAAAGTTAACTATGTGCCTGTCTGACCTTTAAACAAACAGAGTAACAATTGAAACGAGATATGCTTTATTTTTTGCCAGAATATATTATTGCAATGCCAGTTATGAAATTCCTTCATTGCAAGATAATACTTTTAACTAGGTAATAATTAGGATGTTAACATTACTAGTTATTATGTATAACAACAATTTCTCTAATCACTGCTATTACAATGTAAACATTGAGCAATTATAATGTGCTGGAATAACACAAAGCCATAACAACACGTGTTCATTCTTATTTATGACACATTATTGTTATCATGTCAGT